>JAPDSC010123293.1:42639-57824 GCA_026290005.1 Latrodectus geometricus | reverse complement strand
TATATATATATATATATATATATATATATATATATATATATATATATCTTGTTATAAAATGTTTTCATGTAAAAAATGTAAATATATCCATTAAATTTTTCTTTATCATAAAGTAGAAGATTAAATTACCCTTTTATCATTTTTAATATACTTACATTTGTCAAAAAAAAAAAGACGTTTAGAATAATTACTTTATTTAAACTTAATAGAGATCAGTATTATTGGGGGACTGGAAAAAGGTCAAAAGATAATTTTTTATAACATTTGCTTTGAAATATTGTGATTTAAAAAGTTTTTATAAGGTACTGTCTGTTTGCTACAAGAATAGATTTTGTCAAATAATTTGATATATGACAATCACTATAGTAACCAAGAGGTGCTTATTTTAAATGAGAAAGAAGGATGTTATGTAATAACAGTATCTTAGAGTATTCAGTAAATTAAAGTTGGTACCAATCTTAAGGTTCTTCCTGTTGAAATTGGAATGTCTTGTTTCCAAGATGAATAAATTGGCAGGAGTTATTTTTGTAGTATACAAACAATGATTAAACATCACAGAATTCAAGTTTAAAATAATACAATATAAAATAATAAGCATTATATTAAATTCAAGCAGTCTAATGAAAATAATTTTTTATCATTATTGATTTCATGCCCAGGGGACAGAAACCAATTTTAAAAGTAGATAATATAGATTTTGATGAATATCAGTGGTAAAAAATAAGACTTATATTAACCCTTAATTTTTTCTGGAAAATTATTTTTTGTTAAAAAAAAAAAAAAAAAAAAAAAAAAAAAAAAAAGCATAAGTATAAAGTTTCTTTATATAAATAGTATTTATATAATTTATGAATATTCATTACATGTCTATATAATTAAATTTGAAGGATCGTAACAAAGATTCATTTTATTACTTGAACAAACCTGCATTGAAAACTGGATCATCTTCCATGACTTTAACAGCAGCTTCAACAGCATCAAGTGCTGTTCCCTCAGGAGATAACAGTACATCATAACCTTTGTTAACAGCACGCTTCACTCCTTCAGTTTTAAGAGGTTGCTTATCTGGGGGAACAGCAGCTGCTCCTCCATGTACAATGATCACTGGCATCATTCTTTTCTTTACTGTGGGTGAACGAAGATGTTTACGAGAAAAACGAGGAGAACTACGTGGAGAAGGACAAGGAGAAGAACGCGGAGAATTCAAAGGTGAAGGACGAGGACGCACTGAGGTAGACATGTTAGTATTGTTAAATTTGGAATTCAGGTTGAAAGCTGAGAATAGAGTGAGATTATTTTAAGAAAGTCAAGGCAGAAAAACAGGTGAAAAAAATTCAACAACAAAATTTGAATAACTGCACTTTCACTTGACAGAAGATAACAGACAGAAGATATAGAGAAAAGATAACAAAATCAGAGTTTCACTGTTAACATATCCAAGTAAATATTGATCTTAGTCTAAAAAACATAATTCATTTTTCATGAACCTCATATAACACTTAAACATCATTAATATATATATTTTTTGCATATGTATACTGATCTTTAATAGTAATAACTACACATCTTGTGAAGTTGTTAAAATGCATAATATGGACAAATAAATATTCCATGAAGTCCTAAGAGCCGGTAGATATTTGGATGATTTCAAATATTTTAGCCTATCACAGTTATCATGTGTTAACCTAAATTACATCACCTTGAACACAATACAATGTTTCCAAAATCCTGATCGTGCTCAAATTTGGACTTTCATTATAAAATATCATATTTTAATTAAATGAAAAGTGACTCCCACTTTAATAAAATATCAATACAAATGCAATCTCCAGGAGACAACAAGGCATTTTTATGAAATTTTTAATAAACTAGGTGGTGAAGTTTATCTTTAATATAATTGAAAATGCAATCTAGCTGTGGAAAGAACCAGGCAATAAAGCTAAACCAATAAATAAATAACATACATTTTTATGAAAACATTCAAGCTTCTTATTATTATATTTTTACACATACATTTTAATGAAAACTTGAGTTTAAGAATTACAAATCGCAGTAAACTAAAATACATATCAAATATTTATACTCAATGAGTTTTAATCAAATGAGACAGCAATTTTAATCAAATAACACAAAAATATTCACCTAATCATTACTTGAAGAGTAATTAAAAAATAAGCAAATTAAATTCATTACTATCCATAAATTTAACTTCCAACATAATACAAAATTTTAATCTTTTAATCTGAACGCTTTAAAATGCTTTAATTTAATCAAAACAAAATCTAACTTTATACTTAAATTTCAGTTTGATGCACTTATAGAAGGAAACAACATGAAACACTTAAAACTGTAACTATAAATGAAAAAGATTCAAGGGTTACTAGAACTCCAAACAAATTTCCTGCATATTCACATCAAATTATGTTGTAAAATTGTAATAATACCTAGCAGCACAATAAACCAGTTTGGCACACTTATTGCTATACCGGCTCTTAGGATTTATTCAAAACGGTATAAAATATATTTCTTTTTGATTTATGATGTGTAAAGATAAAAAAATAAGAGAATATTCAAATCAAATTGCTCATTAAAAATAAAATATCTTTCAAAAATGAATGGATACATTTCAAGCATTTACACATATTTGTTGTTAGCAAATGGAATCATTTCTAAAAGTTAATAAATCTCAAACTTTTGTGAAAATTTTAAATCTTTTTTCATTTAAAAATTTTTTTATGGGTCTTTAAAAGGCTTTTAACCAGTTGTGCACATTTTAATTGTTGAGTATGACTATTGAAAATCCTTTTCAAAAAGGCACAACAACCTTGTCATACAGCTTTAGTCTGCTAACATTTTTAACTATAAGACTTCATTAACAAAAATGAATTTTTTATAATTCACTTAAATTTAAGAAATACAACTAAAATGACAGAAAATTGGCAACATTTACACACACTCAAGAAATCTAATAATGATAAGAAATTGCTGATGTAGAAAAATATCGAACTTTTAAAACTTAATATATAAATGTACACATAAATCATTGACAAAAATATTTTAACAAGATAAAGATAGACTTATTACTTACAATATAAAAATATTTAGATCCAAAGTAGCACAGAGATATTGGCCAATGTTCAATGAATGTTGGTCAATATTTTGAATACTAATGAATGTTGATATTAAATAATATTACATAATATTCGATTAAAATAGCTTAGAAATTGTATTTATTTGAATTATTTTATAAGAGTGACTTGAAAGCATTTTTTAAAGTTCATTTATGTTAATAAATGATGTATAAATTTTTCCTCGAAATTTCTTGAACATTGAATATCTTATGTGCAATATTACTCTGTGAACATTATTAAATATTTTTTAATGTTCTTGTCACATTTTTCATGTTTATTTGAAACAAAGTGAAGATACATGAGCAGTATACTCGAATTTTGAATTGAAAAACAAAGTATTTGTTAGTGGTATTATCTGTTGCGCGCATTTGGGTTTAATTTTAATAAAACTAATTTCTTTTCATTGTAGTTTTAGATCGAAGAAATTGGGTCATCATACCGGGTAGTAAATTTAATTATTTTAAACAAAAACCAACAAAGCAATTACAAAATATGAAACAACAAGGAAAGCTTAATGAATCAATTGCCATTTTGCTTAATTCATCCTGTCATTGCATTGATTTGCAAAATTACTATGTTCAGGAAAGATTGTAGAATGGCAAAGTCAGTAAAAGAACAAATTGAAATTGGTAACAGTTTTTGTGATTGCATAATAAAAGTCTTAGCTTGTTTTGTAATGAAATATATCTATGTATACTTTCATTATAAAATATTTATATGAAATATGAAAATTCATATTATGTGAATGTTCTAATTTTGATTTACCTAAAAATGAATGTCTTTTTGGTCTAGCCTTGTTTGGAGACAAAGGAAATAATTTAGGAGTCTTACTTTTCTTACTATTTTCACTATGGGTCTTTTTTAATAAACATTTATGTAAAGGTTATATTTTCAGATACTATATGTATTACCTCTATTGAAGATATCTACAAGTATTGTTTTTTTCCCCATCCTACTATAATAGTTTGTTTTTTATTTGTTAAGTTTGTTAGCTTGTTTGGCAAACCTAGATTTTAAAGGTTTAATTTTCTAACAATTCCTTTCATATGACATATATTAATATCAAATGTAAATATTAACATTTAAATTTCTTTTTTTTCATAGATATTGTTAATGAATTAGAAGATTAAGCTATGGTTGAAATTTTTAATGATAAATTTGACTCTGATTTTCCAAAACCAGAGGAGATAATATAAATATAATTACATGAGTAGGCATAAATCTTATTCTAAATAATTATTATATCTTATTTTTATTTGTATCTATAAACATACATTTGTATTTTATACTTAGATTCACACAAAAATGCTAAGTTGTAGGCAAAAATTGCAGAAGAAACTTCAAATATTGGTAGTGATTCTTCTGAAGAAGAGTCTAACACTAGGAAGGGAAGAAGGCCTTTATTTGAGAGTTGTTCCTTAATCCAGTGAAAAAATAAAAGATACCAAATTACTAAAAGGCAGAAATTTTATTTTTTAAATTTAATTTTGTGTGTTTGATTTATAGTTTTATGTTATAATATTTTATACCATTAGGTATAAAATTTTTGAATTTCCACAGAAAATTTATTAATATTATCGCAACCAGGTTGGCGCGATTTATAAGTTTGAGTAAGAAAGTATAAATAGAAGAAAATGTACATTTATTAATTACAGATAATTTTTAATACAGTTTTTTATATTATTTTATTTTAAAATATAAAATAGCAATTAAACTTTTCTGGTTTCGAATTTGAATAAGTTGCAGAAATATTTTTTCGGAGGAAATCTTTTGGCTATTGCTTTTAGCACTGATTGAAAACCATCTACGCCATTAACTTCGTTGCCTATTTGGCGATTTATGCAAATTTTGGCCTGGTTGCGTTAATATGTAAGTACCCATTGTTTAGTATTATATTTGAATGGTAATGTCACAATGGGATAATTTTTTTGACATTTAAATAAAATATTGAATAACATTGTGCTGGAATATTATTTAAGGTTGAAATACAATATTATTTAATATTATCTAGGTGGGGTCACCTTAATATTTAAATTTCCTAAATATTTAATAATTTTGTCAGACAATATTTTATAATATTTATTTACAATATTGGCCAATCAGCATTTGCTACTTGGGATAAGTAACTTTAGTAAAATTTTCAATTATTTTAATTCACAAAAAATAACGTAATACAACTGAGGATATTTCTTTTTTTCGGTAAAATTATATTCATGGGTGCCCCCTTGGCAAACTTGGTGATTTTTGTTTGGCTATCGATGAAATTGGCGATTTTTGTTGGCATAGAACAATCAATTGTTCTGTTGCAATCAGAATACGATTGGATTTTGCCCAGCTTGGCGATCAATCGCGAATACAACTTAGTGAGAATCAAGGGGGCACCCTAAGTAGAGGCTAACCACTTTTTCTCATAAAACTTTTAATAAAACAATTTCAAAGTTAATTTGTAGTTTAACATGAAACATAGTAAAATACTTCAGGCAATTCATTGCTTTTGTTATTTTGCTACAGAAAATGTACTTAATATAAATGTTATATACTATTAATTGTTTTAAAAATAGCAATAGTTAAACTTTGAACAAGTATTTTTTCTGTTACATCCATTTTTATTTAGAGTGTAAAGTAAAAATACAACTTTAAAATATTTCTCGAAAATGTATCTTAATATGTTTTAATTCGAAACCTCAACATCATATAAATGTAATGCAGAAACAGTTTCCTCTTTAACCAATACATATGAAGCATCTTAAAAATAATCCGAAAATAGTAATTATAAAAAAATTGGTAAATTAGTATTGTTATTTCATTCCAATTATGAAAGTTTCTTGCTTAACAAAATATTAAATATAGATTGAACATTTTCATATGCACAAATGAAGGTTTTAACCTAAAATAAAAAGAGATAAAGCATTAAATGATAGATAATTGGGTAAGAGAAATCTTTTGAACATATTTGACATTAATTTAATCATTGCATTGATAACTATATGAAATAAAAACTAAACACCCAAAAGATTGTGTTGTTTAAAAATTATATAATATCTTACATAGAGATAAAATTCAACTTTTAGCTATATTTTCTAGTTGGTTTTGTACTTGACGAAACTTCCGCTCCAGGAAATTTCTCTTTTGTTTTAAATATTTAATCCGCCACTCCTTTAATTTATATCCAAATCCAACACCAACGAAAAATGAAGCGGTTACAATAATAAATAAAGTTTTCTCTGAAACAGTAACTACCATAGCTATACGATAACGTTGCCAACTCAACTTTTAGTAATTAATTTTGAATATAACTAGAAAATCCTTATCAGAAATAATTTATTGACGGTGAGCTACAAATATATATTATGTAATATTTTTCATCATCTGAGGAAATAATATTATAATATATAAAATAGCATTAAATTACTTATATATATTTACCAGTAAATTTTTCTATATAAATATCGGACTGTTAACGGGTTTTGTGTTAACGCCTATTACCAAGGTCCTTGTAATGTTGAATCATAATCAGTTGATAAGGTGTAACCTTATCACCTGATTACGGGATAACCTTATCACCTGATTATGATTACATTACACAATCAGGTGATAAGGTTACACCTGAATTGGCATCCTCCTCTGCGCATCCACGCCACACCAGCGGGTTAAGTTTGATGTTACAGGTTAACTTTAAGCTTCGGAGCACGGAAAGCGGCGTGAAATGAAGATACTGAGCCACTGGAGAGTAAAATCAGTTATTTTGGGATAACTAGTTATCAAAATTACATTCCAGGGTAACAAAACTTTCTCAAATAAAGTTTTGCAAGAAGTTATTCTAAGGAATCCCCTCACTTTAGCCTCCTCGGAAATTCTGAGTGGAGCGCATGGAAGCTTTCGTAGAGTGATAAAACTGGTTTTTCCAGAAAATGAGGTATAAGGTGGGAATTTTAGTGACTTAAAGCATAGCAAACGACTACAGACCAATATTGGTCGGTGGAAACGACCTAGGTTACATCAAATTCGCCAACAATCGGATTCACAATGCCGTCTAGTCAGCCCGATATATGTGGCTTAACGATTAGCTGTGGCGTAGAAGAAAAGTTATTATCTGACATCATATGTATTTCAAACCAATGATAATTTGTTAAATTTTGGTTCCAGTTTCAATCAACTCCCATATTTTATTGCTGAATATTAACTGAAATGTTATTATTATATATTTTTATAATATTTTATAAGAACATAACTGTAGAAAAGAATGAGAAAAATCTGATGTGTTTAAATCTTGTAATTTCTTTGACATCAGGAATAAAACCACTTATTTCAAATATTAAATTAAAAAGGAACAAAAAGAGAAAAAGTACATAGAACATGGCTACTATTGATTCTGGAATTATTTATATGAAAATATTAGTTTGAACAGTACATATATGGTCAAGTTGTGTTAACAATATAAGAATGTAAATTTTATTTGTATTTTTAGTATTCTATAAATTATTAAAAACATAGTTTATTCTTATAAATATATTTTAAGATATAATGTGATTTAATAATACTTGTCAAGCATTATAGAGCTTTTATTTTTAAAAAATTATATTATTTAAACAATTGCACCGTCATATCCTTAATAATATAAACATCAATAAAGAAAAATTTTCTTCAATTAATGGAGCTCATTTTATTTATAGTAAATAAAATACATAATAATTGAATTATTTATAATATCAAATATTTGGAATTAAACAATAAAAATGGTTAGAAAATTAAATTCAGCAGTAGCATGTATTTATGGAAATATTTAATTCTATAAAAATTGGGCTTTATTTATTTGTCAATATAAATTTTATATTACCTGCAATAGTCTTTTGAAACGTTTCAGTAAACATATGTCAAATTTCCTTAATGATTTTACTTATTTTGTGCTTATAGAAATAAAAATTGTCTTTAGTGTACCAAAGTCATTGGTGATCTATATAAATAAAATAAAATTAGTGAACACATAAAAAGCGCAAAAATCGAAATTACAAATAACTGTGTTTTCTAAAAATTATAATTATTCTCATAAAGATTAATCATAAATCCTTCTTCTTCAGATGAAAATCTGTAATTTGCTTCAATTTTTTTTTTTTTTTATCTATAAAAGCAGAAACGTTGCTTGATATTTCGAACCTGCTCTAAATTTAAAACCATCATGTGTTCCACCCATTTTCTGAAATTCTGTAACTACGACATCTTAAGTTGTCATTCCGTCGGATGAGATTTATGCGTGCTGCTTTATTTACCACGGATGATGGAGAAGAATCTGCTGTTTGCCGTAATAAAAAATTTGAATGAAGTTTTTTCTATAAATTTGTTTCAACTTTTCAGGAATGTGCCACTTTATTCTACAGAGATAGCGTTTTAATTATGAATTGATTTTTAATTAAAGTCATTTTTATTTATTTATTTATTTTGAAAATTGCAACAGATTAAAAATTAGGTTTATAAATTTTTCACAACCGATTAATTTTTCTCAATTAAAAAATTTTTAGCAACGTGACTTTAAAAAACAAAATTGCTTTATCAGTAGTATGATGTCTTTTTCAATAATCTTTAATTATTTTTTTTTAATTCTTCATTACTTTAAAACATAAAATATAAATAAATTTTTCAATTCTCACAAGATGGATTTACACATATTCCTGATCAAAATCTCAATTATAAATACTTTTAAAGTATAACTGATTACAAAAACTATAATTTTTTTTTTTACACAATGGATTGCTATGCTCACAAAGGATCAATATTTGATATCTGCCCCAATGCATCTTAAAATATATCCACTTGGAAAAAGTATTTCTCTAATTAGAAATACAATAATATTGTAAAAATGAAATTTTATCCAAATTTCCTAATTTTGCTACCTTATCAACTTATAAATATGATATTGATATCAATTAATATTCAGAGACACCATTTATAATTTTTTATAGAAATATCAGTACCGAACCTATAATTTTCAAGTCACAAAAAATAGTAACGATAGTTGAACCAGTGATATATGATAAGCTAATTTAAATTTAATAATTAATTATGTAGTATTGAATCATATAAATTTTCTTTTAAATCTCTATCCTTTTACTCAAATTTTGCTTTTTATATAAATTATCCTAGTAATAAAAAGAAAATTTAATAGATACAGATATCATATACTATAAAGCTACATACTTATGAACATAAATAAAAAATTTATTTTATATTAGAGTATTTTGTTTAGTAAATAATATTTCGCTTAAATAATAAAACATAAAATTAACCTCAATTTTCAGCACCTGCCAAAAACTATTAATTTTTATGAATTTGCATTTTTTTATAAGGTATAGAAATTTCACTTTATATACATGCTTTTACTGCTCTAAACAACTCAATAGTGTATTTAAATTTACTTTAAATATTTTTCCTAGTCAACATTTCTCATCAGAATAAAATATTAGATGGAAGATATAAAATATTAGATATAGGGGGAATATTTAAAATACTTGTGTAATTAAACAAAATTTTTAAATAAACATTATGAAAGTTACTTCGGTTAATAAAATAGATAAATACATTACTAAAATGAAAAATTCAGATGCAATTTTAATATTGACGCAATAAATAAATTGTTTGCATAGAAAATAAAATTTTTGTCGTAAATACTGGACTTTATATGCTTATATATATATATATTTTTTTAAATTTGTATTATTTGGTCTGCAGTGTAATTTTGAAGAAGTAATCAATCTTAAAAAAATTAAGTTCGGTAGTATATTTTGATATCATAAGAGCACAAATAAAGTAAACTAATAGACACACACACAGATTTTACATTTTTACTTTCCATATTTTACACGTGTTAAAAAGGATTATTACATTTCATTTTTTTATGATTTTTGAGGAATACATTTTGCAGAATTAAGTTATTTATCAATTACTAACTATAGTATTTCTAATTAATGTAACTTTTACGTGATATATCTGTAATTCATATGCGATTGCATTTTAAACCATTTTAATATGAAAATATTTAAATTAATAAATATGTAAAATAATTTCAATTATTATTAAACCAATACTTTTTTCAAAATCCAAATAAGAGTACAAATCGAAATTACAAACTGCCATTTCAGACTGTTTCATGTACAAATAGATAAAATATTTTACAGTTATATAAAATTGAATATTAAAAATTCTACTAATAGAGTTAATTATATTTCAAGAATTGCAATGAAATTAAATTGGAATGAAACAATAAAATATGTCATTTTATGAACAAATATTATTATGTCATAACTATAAAATACTAGCTGTACCCGTTCATACGTTGCAGTGTTTGAACAAAAAGGCAGTTTTGATGCCTCAAACATAATTTATTAATGGTCAAATGTATACAATATATCAAAATGAAAATTAAGAAAAAAATTATCCCTACATCTATGTCATTTGACTATAGCATATGTACAAAACATAGATCTACATAGTTAATGGTTGAATAAACATGATTCTTCACTTGTGATATTAAACAGTATTGCAAACGAATTTCATTTGAACAAAAGTTTTGTAATTATTAAATATCATTATGAAATGAATGATATTTATTAATTGATGGTGAATTTTATCTTAGTAATGCTTGTAAATATACAACATTTTTTTGTTCTCCTATCTGGTTCAAGAACAAATAAATTTGATGGTTTTCAAACTCATGAACACACAACGTACAGCTGTCCATGTGAGAAACATGGATTTATTAAATTTAATCCACATACTTGCAATGATTGTTCATGTGCTTTGTTCATGGTCATTGCAAAGGCTAGTCATACAGGAAACTGTAGATGTTTGAATTCAAATGAAATATTCCGTTAATATCACGGGAATGCGTGATAATAGTACATAATCCCCTTGGTGTTTTTTATTTAAAATGGTTGCCTCAATTATGTTATTCATTAATTTTTTACACTCATATCCTATTCCCATTGCATAATCGCTGTGGATTTATATTTCGCAGTAGGATGATTAGGGAATCAATTTTCAAAGATAAAATATGCGGTGGCATTCCTGGTAGATCCAATGAAATAAAAATTCTATTGGATTCTATCTATTCTATTAACTGATTCATAGTGATTGACAACAGTATCTATGGATTTATATGTTGTTTCTTCATCGAGTAATTCATTTTGAATTGTGCAGTTTATTAAATTCACATCAATGTTTTTGGCTGCCAATGTAGCAAGCTCACTAACCCATTGACTATTTTCATAATCCCGCAATAAATTTGAAAAACCTTCGGCAATTAATTCATCAGTGGATTTTACAATGTGACAAAAAATTTCTGGTAATGAAATACAGTGTGTGGATTAGTCCATTTCCATTTTACCATTCCCAGTATCTAACAATTATTTTTCAAATCGCTCAGAAGTTACATCTTGTTGTAATTGAACACGCATATTAGTCTTTTTAAAAATATTTTCTCCACATACCTGATGATTTGCCATAACACTGATGATTTGAGGCATGCATTCAATTCATCTGCAGATGTTGAACGTGGTGTAACTAGTAGAGTTTATCGAAAATCACCAGCTAGCAAAATGAGTGCACTACCAAACAGCTGCTCATTTCTTGTCCAATCTTTTAATGTGCAATTGAATGCTTTCAATGACATTTTGTGTGTCATGGTGCATTGATCTCATATTATAAGCTGACAGGATCTTAGTACTTTTCGCATCCCACAATATTTGCTAATATTACATGTTGGAGTTTCAATAACCTGCATTTTTAATGGCAATTTCAATGCTGAATGTGGTGTTCGACGACTGTTCAAAAGAGTTACTGTTAAACATTTTTTTAATATTATAATACAAATAATATTTTGTATTATAATATTAAAAAAAATGTTTTACATTATTTTTGTTATTTGAATTAATTTCTGTAAGATTTTTCAGTTTCGATTTTTTATATGAATCAGTTACACTAATTAGTGAAGTTAATTCAAATGTTATTTGTAGAAGAGAGAAATTGTTCTCCAAATAATAAATGAAATTTCATTTTGCATGATGTTATCATTACAAAATTTAATAACAATTAAAATTATTTTATAAATATCACCATAGGCAGCCATTTATTCCGATTATGGAAAAGCGTTTGACTCATTAGGAAACAAGGAATGGAAACATTGGAATGTTAATAATAGTATATTTTTTGTAAATTCAGAAATAGAATACGATTAAAAAATTAGAGAAGGCACAAGGAGACAAATTAAAATTAAACTGTCAGCGCATGATATTCAAGTTACTTTCAAATTTAATTTGGCCTTTTATGTCTTTCATAAATTCTGAGAGAAAAAAATAGATCCCTTTTCTTAAACAGTTGGAAAAATTGATTGGGATGAATTTAAAGTCATTTTTATAATTGTGTCGGTTATTATAACTTTAGTTTATATTGGAGATAAGTCATTTTTACTAATTATATTATTAAAAATATCTTTTTTTTTAACCGATTGTTCATTTAAAGAGTATTTTATAATTTGTATATACATTTTCAAAGATTATGTTCTGATATATATATATATATATATATATATATATATATATATATATATATATATTATTAAATTATTGGGCAACATTTAAATTACTTTTTATTGTAACATTTATTTTTTTGTATATTTTTCTGTTTTATTTAGAATTCACGTTTCTATTTTTCTTAGAATTTGATTTTACATTTTCGAAATTATTCTTCCTCTATTTTACTTTTTGTTTATCATGTTAAAATTCCTTATTTTGATACGTAAGCTTATTTCAGAAAATAATTTATTACGTCACAATTACATCATCTTCACAATTCTTATTCTACATTCGCCTGAGGGATTATACGGGAGCTGTACAGAAATAAAATATAATGAAGTAAGTTCGGGTTTTTGTCTCGGTTACAGAAGGATGCACTTTGTGCTATGTCCTAAGAAACAGCTCTCAAGAGCCTCTTTTGAACTTTGTCAGCTATTATTCCTTTGGGGGAAAAAAAACGCTTTCCAGTGCTACTAATACTGACGAATCATGAGTAATCTACAAAGTTACAAAAATTTTATTGAGGAAATGATTATTGAAGAAAATGACTGTATTGATCCAGTTGCTCAACAACTGATACCTGGAGTCAGAAAACCAGTTATGGCATATGTTAACTCCAGAGAATCTAAAAAGTCCTCAAATATAGGTGACTATACTGTTTTTGATTTGGTATCTCTCAAAGTTGTACTTGCGGTTAATGTAAATACTCCTTATACAGCAGTTAGTGCAGAACCTGTGTAATAGAAAATGATGAATGTCGCAAAAAATAGATCAAGAAAGTCTCTGAGAATCACTTGAAAAAACCAAATACAACGGTAAAGGCTTCTGTTAATACAAAAACAGCCCCCCCCCCTGAACACTCAAAATCAATTTCAGTAATTGAGCTCCGATATAGAAACTGAAAAGAACTTAAAATACCCACCCAGATCCCCTCACCCCTATTATAGAAAAAAATCCGCTATAATCGTTAGGTATGACGAAAGAGATACTCATATCATTACTAAAATTAAGAAAGCAATTCAATCATAATTCGAAGTAAGGACTGCAGGTTCAAACTTAAAATCATTTCCAGCCTAACCAGAATTTCATGCAGAAATGGTATCATATTTTATTGAAAATAAAATTGAATATATTCTACAAAAAAGCAGAAATGAAAAAGTTCAAAAATATGTTATTGAATGACTTCCTCTTATCACCTCCCAAACAGATATTGCTAATGATTTAATTAGCAAGGGTTTTCATCCTATCAATGTAAGTAAAATGATACACAACTAGACTGGAATGAATATGCCACTATTCCAAATTCATCTAATTCCGTTGACAAATGGCTTCAGCGTCTATCAAATAAATTCTTTTGTTACATTTCTGGCGCCAAATTGGAGCATTACAGAGGACTCAATTCGGTGTTGCAATGTTTCAATTGGCAAAAAATTATTCACTCTGCAGAAATGTGTCAGATGTGCAGGCTCACATGACACTACAGAATGCACATTTGATAGGATGGAAATACCCAAGTTCTGCAATTGTAACGGGAATCACCCCGCTAGTTACAAGGGATGCTCTGCGTTTCCAAAACCTAGGACGTCATTTCCCCCACAGGAAAGAAAGAATTTAATAAACTCCAACCCAATTAGGGCAGGACTTATGCTAACATAGTTCCAAATTCAGTTCCTTCTACCCACTAAGGAAAACATAAATGAAAATAAAGATTTTTGCGCAGTGGACAAAGTCCTCTCACTGTCATGAAATAATTTTAAATATCTAAAATAAATAGAATGTAAATAAAAGTAAATTAACCTTCTATTATTCGTTTTATTCAATTACAATAATGCTTACAGTCCTTTACATGTAATTTAATATATCATTTAACATTTTAACTCTAATTTTTCACTTTTCTTAAAATTCCCTCAACCCTTCCGCTTTAGATCACACTTTACCTTTCTGCCAATTAGATCACAGCCCTAGTTACCAGCCATTTCCAGCTCCAGTTCGAGGGTTAGAGATCATGAGATCTAGGTACCTCGTACTAAACAACCAGCCGTCATCCACTGTATGTTATAAAGAATTTTTCCCTACAGTGCTTATGCATTTTAATAACTTTCAAAATATTCTGATTTCTATGAATGTAAGAAATATCAATTATATTTAAATAAAAAAAAAATCGATTCTAGCAAGAGTTTTCTCGATTCTAAATGCCTTGATGAAATATTCTTAGCATTTTAAAGAAGATTTGTACATTCTTATGTTGGGAAGCAAAAGTTTCTATAATGATCAACTTTTATGATATAAAGTAAAGTAAAAAATATGGAATCTAAATTTTCTATGTATGTTAATATATAGAGAATTACAAAAAATCTTTAAGTTTTTTAAATTATTATTTATAGATGAATAAAAATTAAAAAAAATTTACTTTTTAAGGACAATTGAAAAAGCAGTATTTTTTTTTTATTAGAAAGAATTTGTACTTAAGGTCTGATGTAAAAACCATTTT
>JAPDSC010123293.1:1955-27639 GCA_026290005.1 Latrodectus geometricus | reverse complement strand
GAGTTCTAGCTGTTCTTATTTGTGTGTGTAAGCATATCTTCTTAAATATTTGAAAGTGATCGAGTCAGAGCATTTCAATTTCCAGTTAGAACTGGAACAACAAGGTTGTTCCGATTTCCAGTTAAAACTAGAAAATTGGATGATCTTGCTAGGTTTCCTGGGATATAGATATCTTGCTTCATGTTTTTCCAACATGAAATTTATAAAGTTAAAATATAGATGTTTCCTCTCTGATGAGTCATTTACTTTGTTACTTCTTTTTTCAACTACCAATCTAAAAGTTAATAATGCATTAGCTAGTAAAAATCAACATCCTTAAATTCCCCGCTAATTTTTTTGTATTATATTTTTTGAACAAATTAAAATAATAATAAACTGTTTTTTTGTTGTGTATATCATATTTGTTAAAATTCAATTATAAAATTACATACAAAGTATTGTATAATGAAAGCAGCCCTCCAAACACACATTTTTTCTAAAGCAGCTTTTGTGGCATTTGCTGTTGGACAGCACTGATTTGTATCATTCTGTAGTAAATACAATAGCAATATCTAGTAAGCAATATCTTTTTTTTTTTTTTTTTTTTTTTTTTTTTTTTTGAAAAGTTATAGAATTGTAAAAGCTATATCTCTTATTCAATGCTCAATTATCTTTTCTGGCTCCTATTAAACACTCAAAATCTGTTCATGTAAATGACACAAGGATAGTAAAAAATATTTTCCTTTAATTTTGATTAAATTGAAACTAATTTTTATTCATTACATTGATTAATTAATAATTTTGCTATCAGTTGTCCACATTTCAACAATGCTTCAATAATAACATAGATCCAAGTTTCTTAATCATAAAGTAAAAAGTTAATAAAACATCAAATGATACAAAATAAACATCACTACAAATATATGAAAAATAACAAATGTATGTAAAAAGATTTTTCAAAAATTTTGTTTGTAAATAAAAATCAAAATTATCATTGTATTTATAAGACCCCATTTGGAGCAAGTCAATAATTGTAAAATCGTGAGTGTTCATAAATTAGAGTATGTGAAAATTGAACACCTACTGTATTAGATATACAATCACAACTTTTATAAGTAGCATTTAGATTCCCATTTAAACGTGTAAGTCTAGAACATCTCAAATCCAGGCTCAGATCTTTTAATATGAATTTCTTTTTTTCTTTCTTAAAATAAATGATTTTTATGGTAGGAACTACAGATTATTCAGCTTTAGCATATAACACTGCTACACTTTTGCCTATCACTACTACTTCTCAAATGAGCAAAAAGCTGTTGTGGCCTGGTTGGTTAGGGCGTCGTTCTCATTACTGGAAGATAGTGAGTGCAAATTCTGACTTATCTGAAGATCCATTGTGTTCACTAATGGCAACTGGGGCACGTAAAATATATTGTGGTTGCAATGCCCTCCATATTCCCATTCCAAATTAATATCTCTGGTAGTGTTAAGAGCCAGGCCTTGGATCTTTTTTTGGCTTCCTATCTTTAAATTGGAAGACCTAGATGGTGCTGCCATCTCTGAGCCAAAGTCATATTTCCACTCTTGTGAGGAGGGGAACTCTATTTACTCAAAAATGGAAAATGCTCTTTCTGACTTCATTTACCCAGTTTTTGACGAGTGAGCTTGGGTTCGCTAAGTATCATAAGTAATAACAACAAATGTCTGGTAATAAAACCTAATTTTTCATGTATATTAATCCCATATTTTTTAATGTATTTGTTTTAGAAACAAAAATATCCCTAATATAATAACTCATGAGATTGAAGCTCACCACAGCCTCTTCATAGGACTACACTCTTCGGTGTAGAAGCTTCTATTCGATTCCACTGATTCAAATAGTAGCAGATATGTGTTGCTTTTCTACTTTCTATATATGGATCTGAATAGATTCTGATGCATCTGGTCATGTGCTTCCCCTTTGCTTATTAAGTTATTGTACATCTTAAGAGAAATATATATATATATATATATATTTAAGATGTTAGAATTTGCTCAGATTAAAAGCTCATAATGCTATTTTTTTGTAAAGGCAATCACATTACCAGGTTTTAAAACCTTTGTCTCTTATTAAATAATCAAAATAGTTCTCAAAGAATCTTGGAATTGATCTTTGCTTGGAATTGAAATTCTATTGCCTTTTTCAATGGATTCCAGTTCACTGTGGAATTATGAGTAACAAAAAAGCTGTGTGTTACAAATGGCTAAGAAAGATCCTTGGGTAAAGCAACACATTAATTGACCACAGTCAACTGAAATTCTGTTTCACATGACTGAATCATTTGTTAACTTGACTCTAAAGAAAAAATTTTAAACAGGACATAATTCAACATAAGAGGTAGTCGGTTATGAGAGATAAAAGAGCTATTCTTAGTTTAACACGGTTTAACAGGCATCCCAACTTTCCCACTATGCAGTGCCTTTTGCCTACTGCAGATCACATGATCACTTATTCTGGACTTAGTGATGCAGCATCAGTCAACTCTGCTAAAAAATTGTTTAACTTTGTTTATCTGCCAGTACTCTATTGGGCTGCCTGCCTTAGACTAATGACAGTATGCCAAGGTCTGACGTAGGATAAAAAATAAAAATAAAATGTTTAAAAAGAATGATTGCAATGGCTGTATTTGGTCAGTGACTTTATATTACTCCAACTCATATTATTGACTGGATATAAGTCCAACTCAGAAGAACTGGAGTGGTGAAATTTTCAAACTGTATTTTGTGTGATTCTAATGAGTGTATGATTTTTGAGCATTTAATCTTTATTGCGCTTTCTCAGTATGAGAACATTGTGGAAAAGTATTAAAGAGCTTGTGAATTAATAGCTTACCAATGTTTGCCATTTGTAAAATAAAATAAAATATGTGGTCCAGTAATTGGACCATGTTCTACAGAGTAGAAGGACAAATGTTTGATTTTAGTCCTCTTTTGAATAATAAAAAATGTATTTTTACTCTTCTTGATTTTTTTTTTTTTTTTTTAAAGAAAGGTACATGTAAAAAGAAATCTTATCTTAGAATATGTTACCCAGTATATTAATATATAGCTAACATGTTATTGCAAAAACTGCAAATAAATACTTTCATATTATATTTTCGTCTCTTAAATGCATATAAAATTGTATTTTCTTGCAAATTTTGGTATTCTAAATATATAGAATCAAGAATAAGACACACAAAACTGAATACATTTCATGTGAATTTACAGTATTCTTCCACATGAAATGTATTCAGTTTCATGTGTATTTTATTAACTCTTAACAGCAATTGTGAAATATTGTAACTAAAATGAGTTACTTAATATTTTGAAATATTCCATATTATATTCAAAATCTTAAAATTATTTAAATGTAACCTTCAACAGCATCATTGATTTTTTTTCTTTTAGTTACAGTAATTTCTTTGATTTAGTATTCTGTATTTTAACTCATTCTATAATACCAATCAAGCCATTTCTACTTAAAATTTTTGGGTGAATGTGGAGTTTTTATACTTATTTTAATTCAATATTCATCTAGACAAAGTATCAACATTCATGAGATTTGTATTTTTTTCCAAATATTGATTTTCACATTAAGAAGATTGATTAAAATAGTACCTTTTTTTAATGATTTATATCTATAAATCTTTCTGAGATTGCTGTAATTCAGTAACCTTAAAAAACAGTAAAAGAATAGTATTGTGCAAAATGTAATAAACATTACAAGTTTGCATATAAATCTTTTATTCATTGAAATTTAAAAAGTTAATTGATGCTCTTGCATTTGTTTTTTTAAACATGATTTTTGCACTGATATCTGGATTAAAATTAATTTAAATGGTTTATATTTCTTTAGTGTGTTTTCATTTAATATATTAAAAAAATTATTATAAAAAAAAAGCTAGACAAATTTTTTCACTCTAATTTGAAATATTTATTTCATTATATTTATTATTCTTCTATGTTTATGAACATTTTTAAAATCAGCATGTATTGTAGAGGAAATGCTGCTTGATTTTTGTATCAAAATATCAACATACATGAGATTTGGATTTTTAATAGACTATAGTTACAAATAAAAAAGCAATGCTCGTATATATTTATATTGATAATAACACTGAAGAAGGGCAATCTTTTAATTATTTATAGTCTTAATGTTTTTCTTGTATTTGGAAAGGTGGAAAAAACTATCTTCATTAAGCTGAGTTTGGATGTAAATGTCCCAGATCAAATTGTATGAATCAATACCCAATCCAAAATGAAATTGCTGTGATGCAAAATTTCATCATATGTTAGTTTCAGTGTTGCAAGTGTCTGTCAACTAGTATTTTAGAAATTTTGACTTCCAAAATAATGCAATAAAAATACGTTAAATAATTTGCCTTTCATCTTTATAACATTATTTATTTTTGACTATCATCTACCAATAAAATTGATTTGGCATGTATTTACATGCTGAATATGTACATGTGATACCTGCATAGCATATCTCACATTTATACTAGACTGCAAACTGTCAAACTACTGTTTAAAAATTTTTTGG
Organism: Latrodectus geometricus; assembly: GCA_026290005.1. Taxonomy (NCBI): domain Eukaryota; kingdom Metazoa; phylum Arthropoda; class Arachnida; order Araneae; family Theridiidae; genus Latrodectus; species Latrodectus geometricus. The sequence continues at coordinate 23,099 of JAPDSC010123293.1, read as the reverse complement.
AAAATGTGCCCATTTGATGCATTTAATTAATATATTATTTTTCAGACATATTCGAAAGTAAATGTAAAAATCATGAAATTTAACTTCTTTTTATTATTTCCTGGAATGTTTCTGTTTTTGAGTTTCATGCTATATTTACCTTTAAAGTGAAGTTATTTCTCCCTTCAAGCTCACAAAATCTATGTCACTTCTAGTCACCCATAGAGCATCATTTACTTATAAGATTCTGAGACAGTTAATCTTATCAGATTCATTTCCTTAAGTTTACTTATTAGAAATTTATCCATTATAATTATTGTGATATATTATTTTATCACAAGATCTATTAATAGTAAGAACGAAGTAAGTGTTTTTGCTTATAAAAGTATTATTCCTTTATCTTGAACTTCTACCATTTTTCTTGAATCATAGATGGTACAGGGCAGATTGCTAGTAAATGCAGTCTTTATATTTTGTGCTTCCTGTCTCTCATCAAAGATAACAATGAAATTTAAATGAGCAAAACTACGGCATATTAAAAAACAATTTCTACAATTACTATTTATTGTATGATGGCATCATGTTCAGAAAATTTGAGTTGCCTCAATACCTCAAAAACCGATTTTTGAATTTCCCATAACTACAGTATCAGGAAGGAAAGCATTAACTCTTAAGCCTGAACAGAGACCAATAGCATGAAAAGAAAAGGGAGTTGTGATAGCATAGCCAGTTAGTTTATATTGTTATTTGCATACAATGAATGAAATGTGTTTTTTTTTATTATTTTATTTTATTTTATTTATTTATTTATTTATTTTTTTTTTTTTTGGTAAATTAGTAAATGTGTGTTTCTTTTGTCAAGAGATGTTTTGAAGGAATAAAACAACACATATTAAGCATAAGTGTCAGGATTGATTTCATAAATTAACCAACTTTTTATTGCAGAGCTTTTTACTCCAGAGTGGGGGTAAGTTTCTTTCTCTGTTTATTTATATCACAGTATATTTCTTTCTCACTCAGTCTGGATCAATGAAGCAACACTAATATTAAAATAACTTTTAAATAAACATAGTATTTATTCATTTTGGGAGTGAATATTTCAAAAATATAATTGCAGTTTAAACTTTTTTTAACTGATATTTCTTAATTGCTTGCGTTCAAAGGGATTTATTTTTCCCAGTTATGTTATAAAGGTGAAAAAGTATAAGAACAAATTTCTTAAGTAAACAATTTTCAAATTTTAGTTTTATTAATTTTTGTTTTTACAAAAATACCATAAAAAACCGGTTTGAATCTCAAATTTAATGAAATAATAATGGAAATTAATAAATAGATTGCTATTTAAATATTAAGAAAGAATAAGAAAATGAAATTCGCCATCTTAGTATATCATCACTCGGCAACATTGGTGCAACAACCAGTTATGGGCTCTGACTTTCAGAAATTCTTCTCATTCCACCCGTTTCTTAGCAATGGACCTCTAATTTTTAATTTTAAGTTTGACAAAATCCTCATCAAGGCTGTCCCTTCATTTTTTCTTAGTTCGTCCACAGAAAGAAGTGACATTGAAGACCTTAAGAGCATTTCGCTCCATCTGAGAATATAAAAAATCTGAAAGGAAAATCTCAAAAAATTATTAAAATATTACACATATAACTTCATGTTGATGACTTTACTCTTTCACTCGCACATTTTTATAAATCAATTATTTTATGTTAAAATGAATTTCAATGATTTCATTGCAAAATAATTAATTGCTTTCTATTGTTTTACCTTTATATATGTTTTATGACTAGATAATATTTTTATTAGAAAATAAATTTTGCAGCTGTAAAAGCTTTTAGATCTAGTAATTGAGAAAGATTCTCATTTGATAGCTTAATAATACTTTTTATTCCAGCGAAAGTTATAAACAACAGAAAATATTGAAACTCTTGCAGAAATTTCTAAAAGGATGTAGCTTGGAGAATCTTTTGCTTTCTCAATGCTTAAGCACTGGAGTAAATGATCCAAGTTACCAGTCAATGTCATCTATTTGGAATGATTTGATTACATTCATAATATCATTACCTGACAGAGTTGCAAATAAAACAAAGGGACAAGTGCCGTAAGTATAGATTTAATACATGGATATTTTGACTGTTCACAAAAGTAAGGTTGTTTATTTGAATTTATTATTATTGTATAAATGTTTTTAAGTAGTTTGAACTTATCTATAAGCATTCACTGAGAAATAACATGATTTTTTAAAGTTAAGAAAATGATTCTAGATATTATTTTTAATTATTATTTATTATGATAATATATAAATGTAACTCAAACAGCAATATCATCAAGGTTTGTACAGTTCCTAAAAATTTAAAAAGAAAAAAAAAATTCTAGTAATTTTTGGAATTTTAAGGTAATTTCTTGAAAATAGTGAATAACTCCTGGAAATTTTTTGTTTTGACTAGTTTTTGTTAGAAAAGAATATTATTTTGTTAATTTTATTTTTTGATATTTGCAATTAAATAAAACCAAAAGGAAACAATATTAGTTTGTATTATCTTTACTTTAAATATAAACAAAACATAAACATATTTTTATCAGGCTACAAAAGATATGCTGTTGCTTAATATTGTTTTTTCACACAATGTACATTTTTTCAGGAACAATAAAACCTTATGAGTTTGTTTATATTTAACATTAAAATTTTAAGACCTTGCAAATATATGAATTCATAATATTATTAATTTAAATAAAATTATATGAATTCTCAATATTGTCTTATTAATTTTAAAAAATAAATACTTCTTTTGGTTAGTGATCCTAAGATATATGCTGCATATGAAATTTTAAGGAAGAGAAAAAAATTTTTTTTATATAATTTAATATATTCCTCTCTTTTTAATCTATTTTCATCTTGTTTTAATGTAAAGATATTCAATCTATGGTGACTTTTGATCTATTAATATATGTTAATAAAGAGTAAATACACTTTTAAAAATCTTCGAAGGGCCATGACAATTGGAAATTATATTCATTTGCATCTATGGCATCATTTCAATTCTGAGGTTTCTTTTACTTCAAAATATCCCAGAATAAGAAAAAGAAAAATTAAAAACCTTATTTTTCATTATTAATCTTTATCAAAGTAATTGCAAGTGATATGTATATGTAATTTGGGACTTCCATTTAATAACAAAATTTGTATAATAATGGAAGATCTAAAATGTTTTTAAAATTATTTATATTTCAATTAGAATAATGATTTTACAAATAAAAGCAATACATTTTTCAAATTTCATTGTGAATAATCTATCTGTTTAATTTGAATGAAACAAAAAATTTGATCTAATCTTTGCACTAAATTAATAGAAAGAAATCTAACAAATTTAAAAACTAAAAAAGTCCATTATTATATTCAGTATTTAAGTAGTATATAAAAAATTGAATATTTAAATGAGTCTTCATTGATAGCTTTAAACTCATTTTATGCTTTTGAAGCCATTAATATTAATTTAAATCAATATTTATAGTAATTATTGCAAATATCTATTGCTATCATCATTTGAAATTAACTAAGCTGGCTACAGAATAGTTTACAGTTTGATCTTTGGCTCAACAACTCATGGGTTTGATTCTTACCTCAGTCTTTATTTGTATAGTGGCTCAAAATCCATTTTAAATCAGCCCTGGTTTCATTAGCCCTTGTTTATGATCTCTTAAGCTGAAAAATAACCATAATTTAAAAATATAACTGAAAAATATTGTGTGCATAATTACAGATGTATAAGGCCATAAATAACTGTTTTATTAAACATGTGAATTTTAATACTTCCTGAAAAATATAATCAAGTCAAAAGGAAAATGTCAAAAGTATGTCAATGTCAATAGTGTCAAAAGGAAAATGTTCTTAGAAATTTTTATTTTTCTTTATAGATAAGTAACATTGATTAAAATTTAAATTTGATCAAAAAGAATTTGTACATAATCTGCTCTGAAATAAGGCGTTTTATCACACATTATTTATAAAATTGCTTTTGCTCAAATTTAAAATGTATTATTATTTGCTTTTAACATTACACTCTAGTTCCTTTCTTTTAAAAATATTACTATTCTGTTTGGAAATTCCAAAGAACTGGTCTTTCTTGATCCAAATATATTTAAATGTTATCTTTTTTGATACTTTAAAAAATAATTTTTATCAAGTTGTAATTATTATAAATTCAAATATCTCTAATAATCATATGTATGTTGTGTGTATATTCGAGACTTTTTGGTTATGATGGAATGCCATATTGTAAACTCAAATTACTGAATAAAAATATTAAATATTGAACTTATTATTTACTGTGTCAGATATGAATAAAAAATTATTTATGTTATTCTCTTTACTCATTATTCAGGCATTCATGATTTAGCATTATATTAAGTAAGTTTTTATTGGCTCATTAGTTTTTATAGAAGAAAGTTTAATTTTTTTATTTCTAGAAAAATTAACGTAGAAAGTGTCCCTATACTCTATGTATTAATTGTGAGAAATCTGAAGGCATAACTGTTATTATGATTTCATTCTAAACTGAAACATTGCACAACCAAAACTCTAAAGATAAAAAAGAAATACCTGTAAGAAACAAAATATGTTATTAAGGTTCTGAAGATTTTTTTTTTAATTTAAAATGCATTCAGGATATTGATTCTATTTATATTACAGATATGTTTTTGAAATCATTCCTAAATTTGTTATCATCTGTAATTATTTGATCTTCTCTGATATATAAAAAAAGTTATTATCTTTGGCTCATTTACTTACATTTCATTGAACAAGACGTTGTATTATGAAATAAATAACTATCTCGCAATTTAAGAACATTTGTTGACATTTTGTTTTTATTTTATTGTATTTTTATATATATTTTTAAATATTTACAGCAAAATTTTCCGGAAGGACTTTTATGTGCCCTACCTAATTTCAACAATTTTTAAAGTGTTGACTGTGTTACATGACAAAATCACCAATTGCCAAAACTGTACTCTTGAATTCATAGGAATTCTAGTTGGAAGACTTTCAGTTTCTGGAAAAACAGGTATATTTTATACACAATATTTATCGACTCCCTTTTACATCTAAATTTTCATTTTTCTATCATAAAATTATCATTAATTTATCATGGCAGCAATCAGTGAGCTAGAAGCAAAAATTAATAAAAATTCCAATTCAACTATTATGTTTCAAAAACTAAAGTTTATTTCTTATTATTTTATATGCTTTCACCAAAAGTTTATTGATATATTCTAAAATATGTATTTGATATCATAAAATATTTTAGTTGCATTATTTCTGGAAATTTTGTTAAGTTCATCAAATGTGATATTTCAGTGAGACAAATTAAGTGTGCCAAATAATAAATTAGGCTTTTTAAAACAGTCTGTTAAATTAATTTAAAATTTAATTATTTTTAAATTAAAATCAAATAAATGCTGAAAAATATTTTTTCCAAAACTAAATTTTGGAAGTTTTTAAATTTTGCTTACCTTGAATTTGATGATTAATACATTTACACTTTTTTTTCTATAAATTAAAACTTTCACTTGCTTTTCCTCAAAATTGTTATTTGTCAATACAAAATATTAAATATGGTCTTATATTTTATTTAAAACTTATAGACATGGGAAATCTTTATAGAATAACATTACTACTCCAAATTTTCAAATATGTGGAATTCTATCAAATATAAATTATGTAAATTCTAGCACTGTCTAATCTATTTATCAAAGGCAGTAATAATTTGAAGAGTGTTATTTAAGACACTTGGCCATCTATTGTATAATATCTTCTAGAAGTTCTTTTCATAGTTAATATGCTATATTTACATATTGTAAGCCAGAGTCCAAATTGTAAGTCACAAGAAACTCAGAAGACTTTCAAGCACCCTCTTTTACAAAAGTATATGCAGAAACATGGTATATCTTGTTTTTTAAAACTGGCTGGGATCAAACCTAAGGTCTGCCATTACAAATAGTGAGGATATAATGAGTCATAAGTTAAAGTTCAGTTCAATTAATTTTAGCCTTGAATATTACCCTTTAAAGAGACAAAAAAATAAAATGGATTTTCCTATATGATAATTTGGCAACATTCTTGTTCCATGTATTTAGTTATAAATACTTCGTGTTTCTAATCAAATTGTAAAACCTGTCAAAATTTATTCATAGCAAAAAAATCTTCATTAAAAATAATTTTTAATTGCATTTCTAAAAATAATTAGGTTTAAATTTCAGTTTTGATCTTTGGAATTTTAATTATATTTTAAAGAGATATTGTAATTTCTGTAAATGAATGACTTAATCACTAAAGTCTGGCTTTCATAAATGATATTACTCAAGTCATACCATTTGCTCTAAACCATGTCTCTCAATAAGAGCAGTTAAAAAATGTTATTTTCATCCATCCAAATAAAACTATTACCAAAAGAGTGACATATGAAGGAACATGATTGAAGATATTAACTTCATATTTCACATCAGAGTCTCCATGTAACACATGCAGATCAATGTGACCACTGAGAGACCTCAATCTAAACTATGATTCCACCATCTATGTAGAAATGGAGATTCTTATTCCCATTGTGACAAATAGACCGATAGTGCTAATATTTATTAATTCTTCTTCTCTTTCTGGTCAGATGTTGTAACATATCAACCTAAAACATGTTTTCCATACATAGAATATTCTGATTAAAATTGATCCCTCATTGATTAAATCACACTGTGAGATAAATTGAGACATTTAACAGCATCAGTTTCTAACAACCCATTTGTATCCATCTGATCAATTGCAATCTTAAAAAAAATCTGGTGAATAATTTCTTCTAATTATTGCTAGACTTATCTCCATGAAATTATCAATAAATTAGAATAACACTCGACCTCAAAATTTATATGTAAAGTTATAAAAATTTTATTTTTCCTCATTTTTTAATATGAGCTCATTTCTTTAAAATAAAATTAATAGCTATTGTTTTTCTCTTAATTTTTTAAGTTGAGTAAAATTTATTAACAGTATTCTTTTATAAAAATTACAAATTTTAATTTTACTTCATTTTTTTTTAAATAATGAGATTTAAAAATTGTACCTTAATTTCTAAAGGGCAATGTGTGTACGTATTTATCTATCTATGTACATTGTTTTCTTAAGGCAGCACTGGGGGACCAACCCTCAGGCTGGAAATTGCTGCTCATTTATCATTTCTCGGTGGCTATCTGTAAACCAAGATATGGAGGTGAATATCATTCCCCACGTCACTTTACTACAAATCCATTTACAGAGGGGACCACATTCATTCATTATCTCAGAAGAAGAGACAAAGAAACAGACAGAAAGAAACATCCATGCCAACCAGAATTCGAACCCAGAACTAACAGTTCAGGAATCAGAAGCACTTATCACTCGGCCATTGGCCGGCCTATCTATATATGCAGTAAAATAAATTATAAATATTAAAAAACTTACATTGATGAATAATCAAAACACAAATGTAGAAAAAGTTTAGCATTTCTCTCAGTGGAAAGGCAAATAAAAGTAAAATTATTAAAAATATACAAAAAATTCAAAATCTTCATAATTTAAATATAGTTAAAATACAAATGTTGAAAGGCAGAAGAAAACACCAATAAAGTACAAATGAAATTGATATTCAAATTTAATATAATATAAAAAGCAAAATGGTCAGTTTCATTAGTTTCAAAACCAATATGGTCAGTTTCATTAGCCAAATATAAAAATTGAGGATCATAAGATCGAAAATAAAAAATTATGAGCATACAAATAGACACAAAATATCAAACAAAAATTGCAACTCAAACATAAAAATTATGAAAATTACTTCCAAACCAAGTAAAACCCAATTTATAAATATCAAAATTAACTGACAAAGTACAAACTCTAAACAGCATTTCAAGCTTGTAAGATACTCAGGGCTCAGGTGATCCTTCTGTAATTTAATAAGTATACTTTATTATTATTATGCTTTAGTTGTTAAATACTATGATAAAATGTATTGATATACAAGTATTATTTAGTAGTGTTTTTAAACGTTTAATTTGTTTTCTAATGTTGTGATGAAATTTTTTATATAAATATCATATTTGCCAACACATAAAAAGCGCCAATTAATAAAATGTTTTGTTTTTTATACACATTTTGATAGATAAAATTTTATTTGTGATAATTTTAATGATTTTAGATATGAAGTAATATGCTATGTTACAAGATATTAACAACATCAACAATAGTTTTTTTTTTTCTATGTCCTGAAATTTTAACTTTTTGGCACCTTTGAAAATTATTATTTTGTTTGAGAGCACCACCAAAATTAGAGGAACCTTATCCATGTTTCCTATTTATGCAAATGTAAAATTTTCTCATTTTCATACATCAATGACAAATTGCTGAAGTTCAATAATGTTTTGCTCCTGCTTCTATTCTTTTTAATATATGCCATCACATGCTTGTTTTAGCAATGCTAACGTTGTTTTTATGCCATAATTTGCCAACAAATTTAAGAAAATTGAACTATGGAAATTTCACACTCTTAAAAATCATTCATAAAAATTGAAAAATTCAATCGAACATAGAGATCATTAAAGACAGCACATACACATTCACCAAACTTTATGCAACTGTAATATTTCTGGAACTTGAGTAGCTATCAGACATGTTAGCAGGTGGTGGATAACTAAATGCCCTCTCTCTCTTTTCTTTTAGTAAGGCAGCTTCTTAAAAAAGCCATAAACCCCCTCTTACAACCTTGGTGTTATGCGACCCATGCCTTACCCAGTAACTTGGGCAATGCTGGATGAGTATTATTAACTGAAATTTAAAACCAATGCTGACACAAGTAAAACCTCTGAGGTAGGCCTGTCTTTACAAGATTAGAAAATCTAGAGTAGATCAACTGAAAGAGTTGAAATGACTCCTTTGGTTCCAGAAGTGGAGATGATCATCAACCCATCTGCATCTGGTGTAGAGCAGGACATGCTTCTCCAGACCGGGTAAAAGAAACAACTTTATATAGTGGAACTTTTTCAATAAGACCTTGTATGTAAAAAATGCCATAAGAGTTAAGGGCACATCATATTGTGTATGAATATGATGGTTTTTCCTGTACTCGATTGACTACTTTAGATACTCTTGCTACTAAAGAGCTACTTCTCAAAAGGCCTTTCTGACTTCATAAACAAATTAGGAAATCTTAATAGATTATCTAGGTTATTTTGGATTTAGTACAAATGTATTTAGCAGAGGTGTTTTAACTGTCAAATCCTGATATACAAGAACTGTAATATTCCCACACTCTACGAAGAAACAAAAAAATAAAAAGTATTATTCTGAATTGAAGAAAATTCCAGAAATTAATGTAATTAAAAACTGAGTATCTACATATAAGACACCAGAATTTTCAGACCTATTTTCAAAAAGTGTGCTATATGCCCACAAATACAATATATATCTTTGTATGCATGCATCTGTAAATAAATACAGTAGATGCTCATTTCTACAAACTCATTGGGACCGGTAAAACGATTTGAAAATTGAAAAGTTGTGTCTTGGATTGTTAAGGTCTTTTCTTCTTTCAACACACAATTTTCTAAAGCTTAAATGTCATGCTTGTGTCAGGTTTAAATTTTGTCTAGTCATAACAAAGCTATTGGATTTCTTTTTAATATTATTACCATCTACAAAAATTTTCATTTTTCTCAACCAAGCAAGCAAATTATTATTCTTCAGTTGAGATTTTGTTTCTCTGTAGTATTTTCAAGAGAGAAAATTTTTCTGACATTTTTTTTCTTTTTCAAGGATTCTTTTCTGATTGTATAAAATAACTGAGAGTGAGCTCGAGAGTGAAAAAAACAAAATTTTCATTTTGTTTAACATTTTTTGTCTACTTCTTTTAGAATTTTCTTTTTTTTTTTTGCTTCAATAGATAAACACATTCATTTCTTTAACTTTGACAAATGCTCAACAGGACCAGCTCAGTCACCCTCTCCACAAACATTACTTCATATATTAAATTCAAATGAAACAAAACCAACTACAGAACATCTGAACTCAAACTTTTAAACTTTTCTCATTTATATGTTCTAATGTACAGAGAGAAGAGTTTATCCGCTTTATATGTCTACTTATCTACGAGGAAGACCCGAGTTGAATTTAGTACCACAATTCTTTCCCATCAAATGCCTGATAAACATGTATCTCACAATGCCTGAACAATCTGTTTGTATTGATTTGTTATTCAAAAATGAATCAAGCTTTCAGAAATTATATATAAACAAAATCAAATAAAAATTGAAAAAATATCAGATTTAAAAAATTTGCAAAAAAAAAAAAAAAAAAGGATTTTTCAAAATTTGTTTATGGTACCAGGGTAGGGACTAACCATAAGTTTGTAAAAATGTGAAGATTTGTTAAAAGTGTATACTATCTAAGCCTTTAAAATTTAGATGAATCTACTGTGGAAATGTTTTTCTGGAGTTTTATTTTTAAAAATGATTACCAAAAAAAAAATAATAATTTGTAAAATGAAAACAAATATGTGATAAAATGTGTTGAGCTAACTTACAAGGTATTTGGTATACATGTACCAATTCTTTTTCTTTTTTGAAATTCGGTCTCTTTTTTTATATATAAAACTTCAATGAATGGAGAAATTTGTTTCAGAATTTTCTTTAAAATGTTTGATTTACAAGAATTCGTTATAAATTTTATTGTAATATGTAAAATTAAAGGTTAATTTATCATTAAAAGACTCAAAATTCTGTGCTTCATTCAATGGATATTTTTAATAAAAGTTATCTTTAACATTGCACAATCATCAAGACTTTCAACAAATCATTTCAAAACTTATAATTTTTGAAAGTAACATTGAATACAGTGTCATTAATATTACTTTGACGTAGAAAAATAACAATTTTTTTATCCAGGATCTTCAAATGAAATATTTAATTCTTCTAAATTTCTTATAGAAGTTGTCGATTTATTATTGAATTTTAAAAATTAATGAAACTTCATTCATTATAATGAAGTTCAAAAGTAAAATTCTTAATTTCAAAAGCTATTTGCATCTCTGTATATTTTTAATTATTAAAGTTTCTTTTTGAGATATTAGCCCATTAAATTTGAAAGTTTTGTATATTATATAATAATAATTTTTTTAATTTTTATTTAAATTTTTTCTAGATATTATAGCAAAAAAATTTTCAGTGGAAATTATTCAACGCTCTGAATCAAATTTTGTGTGGCGTAAGTTGTCCCAAAATTTGATTCATAAGATGCCAATCAACTCCCTGGAATCATTTGTTACAAATTTACTTTTGGTTATTCCTTGGTGAGTAAAAATTTAAGTTGTTTACACATTTTATGATACTAAATAATCTCTTTAAAATAATTCCATTACATGCTGTTCCCATAAACTTTAAGAAAATATTTGTTTTAAGTGCTTACAACCTTTATTAAAAATTTTTCTTATTATTTAAATTTCAAAGTATTAAAAATTAGCTATTGTATATTAAGAAATTTCAATTAACATGTTTTTAAGGTAATCATATATAGATTCTTTGATATTTTGACTAGATCAAAGAATAAAATTTTTAATTTAATATTAGTAGTATATTAGTATGTCTGTGGTTTACTTTATATTTTAAAATATGTTTCATTTTATTTATAATTATTTTTTTCTGCAAAATGTAGCCAAAAATCACCAAACAAAAAATTTTTTTAATAGAATGTATTTATTAATAAAGCTTTTTATATAAAGCTCAAATGTCTTGTCTTTTAAAAATTAAAAACCATACTATTTGTCGATCATTAAGTGATTAAAATAAAAAGAAGTAAAGAAGAAGAAGAAGTAGTATCTTCCATTATGTAAATCACACATTATTTATTTATGATTTGGAATGTATTAACTTTCATTTATTTATTTCAATTAATTTAAGGTAAAATTCTCTTTCAACATTTTTACTTTTAAAATTAGTTTATAACCTTCAAACTTTGTGTTTATTTTTCTCTGGCAAGTCATATTATATTTTGATATAAGAACTAAGTTTAAAGTTTATATATATTTTGAGTATTCACAACTTTAAATCTAGTTCTCAAAATATTAAATTCTTTGGTTTATTATATATATTTTGTCTTGTACTTTAATTTCTTGGCCATGTTTTTCAAAATATTTTCTATAATTTTAAAAATTGTCTTGTTTACATATTCAATAGCCTTTTTTTGTTTGTAATATTTTCCAAGTTTTGTTCAAAAATGTCAATATAACTCGCAATGAAAACTACTGTTATAAGTTTCATTGAAATCAATCAGATCGTTTACATAAAGTTTTCTGTTTACTTGAGTAGCAAAAAATAAATAAATAAAATAAAATAAAAATATATTTAAAAAAAGTTTTAAATTACTTTGTTTCAATTCTTTCATGTATATATATTCTTTGAATTCTCAAAATATAAATATATTTGCTATAAACAATCAGATTTTATTATTTCTCTAAGCAAATGTACATGAAAATATTAAAATAAAACTTATATTACTAATTTATAATTTCTTGTAACTCTGAGAGTTTTTTTAAATCTTAAGCTTATATCTTCTCATTCATTTTTACTCACTATCTTTAGCTCCTAAGCATTTACTTCACAGTCTAGAATAAATATAATTGCTTTGCCAACATGAAGTTCTGTGTGTACCTAACCCATTTTATTTAAAATTATATGATTCATAAATAATAAATTTTAAGATATGTGAAAGAAAATTGAAGAATTTTAATAGACACAAATTTAATCTGTTTAGAACAAATAATTACAATGCAAAAAAGTTGTGTTTTTAAACCCCAAGGATACCTAAAAAATAAACATAATTTGAAAACTGCAACTTATATCAGTAATGATTTCAAATCTATAGAGTTTAATTTTATAAATTCCAATCTCTTCAAACTTATTTAAAATTAAGTAAAATGCATAAAAAAAATAATGTTTCATTTTAATATATGCTTACAAATATATATTGATTAATGCAATTACCATTTGACCTTTTCATTCTTATTTCTCATCTGTAAATATTTCATCTGCTAAATATTTTGTGTGATGGGAATACAAATAATTAAAATCTTAAATATGTGTTCGAAAAAATATCTGAAAAATGCCTAAGGAAGTACAAGTGATTGGGAAATATTGGATAGGTAAATGTAATTTGAAATATTCAAAATGTAATGGATTGGAGTTAAGTTTTCAAATATTAGATATTATGAAGGATTTTTTATTAGATTTTAAAAACCAAATAAATAAAATTTTCATTACTGTGCTTGAAAATATACATGCTTGATTTTCTATTTAAGACATTAGATAAAATGAATATCTAATATATTGAGGTATTGCTTCAAAGTATCAAACATATAAATTATTTATAAATCAATATAATCCTAAAATTAAAGTATTTGGTCTCATGTATTAAAATATCTAGTTCCAATAAAATTTATAATGCTAATAAATTTTATATGGGCTTAATTTCATATATCAAAGTATGTATGAAAGTTTGCAGATGATAAACTATGTGATATTGTAGATGGATGTAAAATTAATTTTTATTTTCTTTATTTTGAATAAGATACATACAAAAAATGAGGGATTGAAAGTAATTTCTTATGAGACAATTTTTTTGATGAATATTCGACAACATATACTGTTGATAATGTGGATATCACATAAAATAAAAAAAAAATTAATATGATTAAAAATATAATAAATTATACAGAATAAACATTTATAATAAAAAAGATCTGTTTGTGGATCCACCTCTTCGCAAAATTCGATAAACTGAGATGAAGGTAGGAAATCAATCAAGAACAATAATTCTGAAAAAATTTTAAAAAAACTTATCGATTTAAGTTTTATAATATTGTCTCCACTTTTTTATTTGCCTTCCCTATAGCTTTTAAATTAAAATTTGCTGTGTAACTTATATGTTTTCGCTTTTGTATGATGATATACAAATTTGAATATTTTTAGAACAAAACAGCTGGTGTCATGACAAAATGCTAAATGACACCAGCGAATAGTAATTGCCACATCTCTGTGGAACTGAATTTATTCTTGAACATAATCAGACAAAGCTAATTATAGCTGAAATAAGTTGGTGATGTTATGGTGCCACTTGTTTATTTTATGAAACATTAACAGCATTTCTTTCAAAACTAAGTTTTTCTTATGGAGAATATTTATCAGATTATGTGTGGTGCGATAATATGCACAGTGAAATTCGAAACTTTTTTAACCCATAATCCATGTATTATATATAGGAAAATATGGTAAATAGTTTAATTTAACAATTTAAAAAAGTGGAAAAGAAATGGTTTATAAAATGTTGTTAATATTTACAAATGTTTTTTTCTAATCTTTATTGTTTAAAGTTTTCCAAAAATAATGGTTATTTCAATTATTTATTATAGGTATGGTTATGTTGATTGGGTTTTAGGAAAAGAGACTGTAAATAATGAAAGATTAAAGTATCTGATGACTGTTAAACTAATTCTCTTTCGAAGTTTCAAAGAAGTATGGATGTTATCACTTAACTTAAGTTATTATTAGGAGAAAGTTTTTTTAAATAAAAATACAAGTTTTTAATCACTTCTAATGTCAATTTGTTATAAAAATTCTGTATATTTGCATTTTAATTTTTTTTTTAATTCTATATAATTTATTATGTTTTTCTTATTAGGAAATAATTCTTCAAAACATCATTGGACATTATGCTAGTTTTGAAAATAATCATGAACAATTTTGGAAAGTAAGAAATGCTTAAAATATGAGTTATATTACCTAAAATTTTAAAATTATATTTAAAAGATGTATACATTTGTACTTGAAATTGCTTTCATTAAATATAAAATTGTTTCATGCTGTATTAATTGTTTATGAAATTATCAATGTTTTTTTAATAATCCCATGAATAAAAAATTAGATATTTCCCTCCTTTCTTATTAAAAATATTTTTTATAAAGGATTGTTGTTAATACATAAAAACTATAACTATTTTAAATTTTTAAAGCTCTCTTAATTATTTAGAATCCACTTTATTATCATATAAATTCGACTAAATTAAATCTAAGTAAATAATTTCTTTTAATACTATATTTTTCAACTTTTTGTAAAATTTAAGGTTTGCTAAATTTTAAAGAATTTATAGATAACTAAAATAAACACTTTACAAATTATATATCTCTTGCTTATATTATTTGTAAAGTGTTTATTTCCCATTAAGAATAAATTTAAGTCATTAAGAAATAATTATTATTGGAATGTTAATTGTAAAAAACTAATGTAGTCAGTTATAAAAATGTATAAAAGTTTGTAACAGTAGAATATATGTGCATGAAAATTATTTACTTGTGATTTAAATTTTTTCTTTGCTTCTCAGGCTTTTATATATATATATATATATATATATATATATATATATATATATATATATATATATATATATATAATTTTTTAAGTTTTCCACTTATAATTTTTAGTGCTTAGAATCATATTATTGATTTACAGCTAATAATCAAACATTCTAAATAAATAGATTAACATTAAATGTTTAAAAAAAAGTTTAAAAAATAACGAATTATTATTAATTCAAATACTTATTATGCTCTTAAAAATTTTAGTATATATATTTTTTTTTTCTATAAATTGAATTTTTATGAAATTGTTTTAAAAAAAGAAAATATTATCAAAAATCTGCTCCTATGTAATATTTTTATATCATGAACTATAAGGGAGGATATAAACCACATTTTTACATTTTCTTGAAAGTATTAAATTTTA
The DNA here is from genome assembly GCA_026290005.1 of Latrodectus geometricus. Taxonomy (NCBI): domain Eukaryota; kingdom Metazoa; phylum Arthropoda; class Arachnida; order Araneae; family Theridiidae; genus Latrodectus; species Latrodectus geometricus. The sequence continues at coordinate 7,265 of JAPDSC010123293.1, read as the reverse complement.
CATTCAATATTCAATGTGTTAAATGTTATTTTTAAAATATGTGCTGGAAAAAAATTTATGAATAAAGAATTAATACTTAGTAAAATATAATTTATAAAAAAAAATCTTTTTTTATTACAAACATAGATTGTGATGTCATACATATTTTGATATTAGTCTTGAGTGTTGGAAATTTCCTCTGTAATTAAAATGTACATAATTTTGATTAATTGTAATTATTTAAAAGGTAAGGTATAATACATTTTTCAAACTAGGTCTTAGATGCATTTTTTTTATTTACAAAGTTAAAATTTATTATATATTTAGAATGTATATACTAATTATATGTTATAATTGTATTACTTCAAACTTATTTTTATAATACAAACTCTCTCTAGATATTTGAATCATTAGTCCGTGTTTGGGCAGATGCTAGTTCATTGTCGTATCAAAGTTTAGAACAGCAGAACTACATTTCTGTAGCGCTCTTGATATGTTGTGGATGGTATAAAAATATTAATGACATTACAAAAGGAAAAGGTAATTCATTTTGTTATTTATTTATAAATTTTGCATTTAAAAATATCAATTTTTTCCCAATAACATAAATTTTATGTCATCATAAACTTTTAAAATGTCTAAGTAATTTTTGATATCTTACGTTATGAAAATATGATTTATCAAAAAAAATTATGTTAATATATTTATATCATTAGTTTATACTTTTCAAATTTTAGGTTTCTATAATCTTATTTTGGTTAGTTTAATATGATATTCTTGTGAAATGTAGAACAGGAAACACTTTCCTATTTACTCAAACAAACATTTTATATTGTATGAAATTTATATTTTAAGAAAACTAAATAAAAATTATATATCCTATATTATTATTAACTTCTGATTGAAAGTGCAGATTTGTCCAATATTGGATTTTGCTCTAGAAACCCCCCACAAAAATTAGTCAAATATTTACTTCTGAAATTTATTAATTTCTATTTTAATATTCATGCTTGAATAGATACTCACAGTCTTTTCTATTTTTTTAATTTACTTGTGATTTTCTAATCAGTTTTTAATTTTTTAATGACTAATATTTCATTTTATATTTAATATGAAATAGATTATTACTATAAAGTGTTTATTCTCAAATTATATCATATAATTAAAAAAGATATAAAAATAATATAAATGCAAAATGAATTGAGAAATTAAATTTAGGGATAGAAGTTATTGCAAAGAATCGTTTTCATAAGAAATTATAAATTACAAAATTCAGATTTGAAATCTATTAATTATTTAGTCTCTGGGATTCTATATAAAAATTTTTAATTTTTGCACTATTTTTATATTATGATTAATTAAAATTTTAGATTTAAAATTGAAATACATATTTTTATAGCAATTATACATAATGTTCTAAAAGGTGTTGAAATAAGATTAGGAAATTCAATTCCTACTGTTCGAAGCTTTGGTTTGATTGTTGGTTCTGCTTTAATGTCTGCAATAGATCCAGACGGTGAAAAATTAGATTTTGAGGTAAATCTTTCAAATCACAACTTTTAATAAGTGTGATTGTTTAATATCATTATAAAATATCAATTTTATTGTCATATTTTCAATCCTTGGGCATTTTATAGATATTTTATGTAAAATGAAAGTTAAAAAATTTACCAAAATTTTCTTTCTATTGAATTTAATATATATTTGTTTTATTTTGTTTTGCATATTAATGTAATATCTTCATATTTACTTTATAGAATATAAATTAATCTATGCCTGTTTAAATAATGTCTCATTGTATAATTTTATAAATGTATATTTAAAATAAGCATATTCTTATATTTTATAAATAAACTTATGGAAAGAGATTATTGTACTATTGGTCTATTTTTTTTTATTTTAATAACATAATATTGTATATTTAAGTCTTAAAAAGCAACTATGTAAAATTTGTAAACATCAGTTAATTTATAAATATTAATTTTGGAATAAGTTTGAAAATTTGTCAATTCCCTACATTGAAGTTATATAAATTCAATGTAGGGAGTTGACAAAATTTTCTATATATATGTGTGTGTGTTTGTGTCAATTGGGAACGATATCCTTCTACACTCATTCCATTTCAATATCTGAAATTTTGTTTTCTTCTTAATATTATCTAATGTAATTTTCTTTTATATTAAATCTTTATTAATGAATTATTATCGGTATATAATTGAAATTTTGGCATTTCATTCAAAAACAACATTTGCATAATAAAAAATCCAAAATGTTATGCTTATCTGCTTCTCAATTAGAATATTATTTTAATAAATTCAGTATGCATTTTACAAATATTAATGCAATTCTAATTTCCTTATGGATTTTATTTTCAGAGTTTTTTTTTAAAAATAATAAAATCCTCAAGTTATATGTTCAATTTTAATTAACCAAACAGTTGATAATAATTCTTAAGTAACATAAATATTTAAACTTGGATCAGTAAAGAAAATGTTTTTTTAATGAAAGTTTTACAGTATTTAAATTGGAGCCACTAACAATCTTTTACTAATGTCAATAATCAAAAAATTATTCATAGCTTTCCTAAATATCTCTGTAAACTTAGCAAAAAATTTTTTAATGACATATAGATGATCTTTGGCTTTCTGAGCAAATGCAAGAAGAATTTTTACAAGGTTTGCTGTCCATTATTCGTATCTCTTAAGTTATTAATAAAAATATGATTACTATTGTATCAAGTAATAATGAAGTTGTTTTTATAAAATAAAGGAAAATTTTGAATATATATGAAGTATTTTTTCATTTATTGCTATTTTTAAAAGGAAAAAATTGCTTAAATTGCATTTCAGTAAAATTGCTTAAAATATCCATATAACTGTGTTTTTTAAATATATGATTTATCATTCAACAGTTTTCTTAAATTTTACTATTTCAAAGAACATTGTCAAATAAACTTTATGATAAAATTTAATTAAGTTTTATGTTTTTACATAATTTAGCCCAAAACAAAATAAAAGAAAGTTAAGATTAATTTTTAAAAAATTGACTCAAAATAATAATGACTTAGAAAAGAGGAATATTACATTCAATTGGAATTATGTGCAAGTAATGCATTATATATATATATATATATATATATATATATATATATATATATATATATATCGATTTTGAAATTTACAATAAATTAATAGGTAGCTATTTTAGTAATTGGTTTAAGATTATGCTTTAATACTTGAATGAAATTGTTTCTGCTGTAGATGTGAGCTTATTTGATACTTGTATGTATATATATGAAAACCATTTATTTAAATTAATTCTCACAAATACCTATCACATTTTTCATTTGAAAATATGATTGATTAATATTATTTGTACGTAATTGTAGATGTATTTAGCTAAAAATAATTTTGTTTTATGAAATGTGTGTAGTTGTTGATTACCTATTTTTCATAAATAACCTTCTGGAAAAATGGTCTCCCCCCCCCCCCCCGTGAAATTTGTATTTTGAGAACATGTGTGAATCCTGGTTTTCGTAAATAATTTTCTTGGGGACATTAAATATAGTACAAGTATCAGTTATGTCTTTATTTAAAAGTTTTAGATATTAGAAATTATACAAATTGCATGATAGATTATTATTACTATATTTTCAATCATTATTTTATCCACATAATTATAACTCATTGTTTATTTTGAATATTATGTGAACTGTTCCAAAAGAAGTTAGCCTGATTCAATTTAATCAGTTCCTTTCATTAAAACTAAATATTGTATCTATTTATCGGGCAGATTGTAATTTTAAGAAACAGATAATTTAGATTAATTTATTATTATTAGATAAACAAATATTTTTTCTAGTTTGTATGTGAATTGTTCTTGTTAGTATATAAATTGTTAAAACTACTATTGCTGAAAATGCATTGTTAAATTTGGTTTTATTCTTAGTTCTTAATATTTTTATATTTTCATTTTATTAGTTGTAAATTTAATTTTTTATTTAAAGTTTATTTTTTCTCTAAAATTAGTGATAGATAAAAATTTACCCAGTTAAAAGATAATTCTAATTAAAAAAATCACCTGTATAAATTGAATATTACTGATTACAAAAACGATGTTCATTCTTAACTTTTTTAGATGATCAGTAAATAAAAAAAAAAATTTTTTTTCTGGAACTCAAATGAAAAATCTATTTAAATATAAGCCAGTATTTTTTTGATAATCTTATCTTGTAAATTACTTCATAGAATTTTATTGTAATCAGAATAATAAATAGTAACAATTTTTATTATTCAAATTATATAACAAACTAATAGAAACATCATGTCATCAAGTTGAGAACAGATTAGTAAAATATTAAAAGGAAATATAAAAAAAATAAATCTTTTTGTGCATTCAAATTGAATTTACAAATGAAGAGAAGATTCAAGGTAAGATGAGCAATTCTTATTTGTATATTTCTGATACTAAGTAAATAATTTTGTCCACTTTGTTTCTAATATTTTTGTTCTTAAAATGTCTTTTTTGTGATTATTGCTCAAATGATTAATACCTGTATTCTTAATATTATTTTAAAAGAGCAATTTTTTTGTATTGTTTCAGACGTATCATGATTTTTTACTATACGTGTGTATATTTACCATTATGCTTATTGATCTTTCAGGAAACAGTTGATCAGAAAATGTTGGATTATTTGAATAATTTTATAAACATTCCACAAAAGCCAGAAAAAGATTCTATGTAAGATACTTTTTTAACAATTATTGACTTAAATATAGTTTATATCAATAAATAAACATTGAAATAAAAACAATGCTTTACATAAACATATTTATAGTTAAATTTTAACATGTTGATTATTGCATTTTCAAACACTACTTTAGATAGATGAACTATGATTAAATGTTATTTTCATGAGACATACACATAGATCAGCATGTGTGGAATAAATATAAGAAGCATCTGTTTTTTCTGAGCAGGCTTTGAATTTTACCTTTAAACGTAGCTGGGGAAAATGTTAAAATCTTATCATATTGTAAGCTGCATAATACTGTTATATATTAGCGGGTCTTAATGGCAATACTACTGCAAGCAAATATTCTTTATATCAAGACATTTATATCATGTTCACAAAATTAGTGTTACTGGTAAATATTTAATTAGTTGATAAGATTTATTAAATTAAAAAGATCTAATCTAGTCTTAATGCATTTCTTTTAGAATATTTGAAAATTGAGTTAGTAATTATTCATAACATATCTTAAAACTATATTCAAGATATTTCCATTCCCATAAATTGTTTCTGTTTTTTTTTTTTTTTTTTTTTTTTTT
>JAPDSC010123281.1:0-22994 GCA_026290005.1 Latrodectus geometricus | reverse complement strand
GAAAATGTTCCCTGAATAAATATTAGTTTGGGAAAAAGAAATCCATTATTTTTACGTGAACTTTATGTAACTTCTTTTGGATTCACTTTGTAAAAAGGTTTAAAACAACTTTCATGTAGATTTTTAGGTCTTGCACGTTACGGCTGCTGATATGCGGTTCACTTCGATCAATTTTGATATTATATAGACATTTTCGACGATGCTGTATCCACATGCGAGGTGCATCTCTAACATCAAAAATACCCGAACGGAATCGACGAAACAAAAATTGTACGTAACTGGTTGTTACAGTCTTATATAGGATGATAAACACCTTTCACAATTTTAGCCACCCGGCTATCTTTTTCGCCGTTACAAAAGAAAAACGAAAATGTATCGAATTTTCTGTTTGTTGTCTTCCATTTTTAATACCTTGTACTCATAACTGTATTAATCAAACAAAAAACCGCAAGAGGATATTTTAGTGTTAAATGTCACCTTTCCAACTAGCATAAATTTGAAATTGTTTGATAGATACCTCACGAGATATCGATCACTACAGACGTCTACCAAAAAATAATGGATTACTTTTCCCCAACCTAATATATTTATATATATATAAAACCGACGGATTCTACCATGATTAAAAAATAACCAAATTCAACTTTTACTCTTCTCTAAAATTTAAATATGACTCTATAATATTTTATTTTTCTCTAGTTCCATTGTGTGTGTGTATAAAAATGAACATATTGTTGAAAAGCTTTTCATAAAATTTATTTCGATTATAAAATCATTTGTGGATTTACATTACACTTCCATTTTATGAGAATCTATCGCAAGAAGAATAAGAACTTTAATCATATTTGTCATAGATGTATGTTGAAGTGCATTTACTAGAAACTTTATATACAAACCTCATTTTTAAAAGAGTCCTTTTTCTAGAAGCTCTTCGCCATTTTTCTTTTTCTTTCTTTCTCCTTATCTTTCCTTTTTTTTTTTTTTTTGCACAAAAGGGTATTAGTCGAAAATATGTAAATTCGTATATAACTCATAATGTGCTTAATTTTTAATGTAATTTTCTAATATGGGATAATATAACTTATTCGAATATTTAATTGTATATATGATTTATATACAAAATGATTAAATGAAACTTAAAGAGTTTGAGTTGTATTTTCCTGTAAAGGGATTTTTGTAACGAATATGTAATAAATTTTCTGTAAAATAATCTTACTTATCAAAAATTTGTCTATTTATGGAAATGATTATTAAGATGAAATGTTTGAATGGGAATTATTTACACTTAATAAAAAAGCAGAAATATATTGAATTTAATTTGACATGTTTAATGAAAATGTTTAATAAAATAATTAATTATAAGAAAATTTCAAACCGATTTAATAAATGCAGTTTGTTTTCTAATCAAAAAAATGCTCGTAAACAACAAACTCAAATTTTAAATTATAGGTGCAGTTGCAGAATCTGATGACATCTAAGCATGTAGCACATTTTCTGGATCGGATTACGGAGTGGGTGAAAAAACTGGCTCAAGTGGAATCGGTGACAGGTGTGTGGGTGGATGTCCAGAGGGCGTGGTCACAGATGGAGAGCATTTTCATGGGATCTGAAGACATACGAGAGCAGCTGCCTGAAGACTGTGAAAGGTAAACTTTCATTTAAGTAGCTGGACTCGAAAGACTAATTATCCCAATGTATTTATGTTGATGCTCTTTACTTTGAAATGCACGCAACATAAAAACGATTCAGTCGAAATAAGCTTTTGACTCCATGATCATTTGATGAAGTAGGAATAAAGAACTCATATTGCAGAGAAAAATATATAGTGTTGTCTATCCTTTGAAATTAAGTTAAAAGTTAAAGCATATTTCATTGTTTGGAGAGGAAGCTCGTCAAGTTGAATTCAGACATTGTAGAACAACGGGAGACGAGTGTTGCATTTATAATTTCTTAATGCACATCAGTATCGGAATAAGTATTTAAGAGTTTTCGGTTAGACTGTACTTTAGGGTGCCCCTTTCATTCTCGCCAAGTTGTGATCGCGATTGATCGCCAAGCTGGGTAACACCGAATTGTATTCTGATTGGCTTAGATCCAGTCGAGGCTCTGATTGGTTTATCGTTCTTATAATTTTGAATATCCAACAGACGTTGCGTTATTTTTGAATGTCCAACCATACTTGTTAGTACTATAATCGGCGCGAACATGAATGGCGCCAAAAAACCTCCAAGATCGCCAAATGGCACCCTAAAGTATAGTTTTACCTAGTTTTCTTAATTTCCTCCTTAAAATATAAATATGGTTCACCGTTTCTTAAAATGCTTCTTGCCAAATAATAGATGGGAGAAGCTCAAATACCTTATGACAGCTCTCAGGTATAAGGCATTAATGTTATTTACACAACAATGTGTGCATACCTTACTTATGCAGTGTGTACGCAATACTTAATGCTTCGAAAATTTCAATACACTGAGATATTTTTAATATGAACTATGGGGAATTATAATATTTCGCTTAGGAACTATAAAATAATTATTTGTCAAGATCTCTAACTAAGAGACCCATTTGGTAATTTCTCTTATAATATAATAGGAGGAAAACACAACCAATGTACATTTTATCTTTTACTTGACATAAAATATCAGGATTTAATCAGTTGAAAAGCACTTGTATATACACAAACCTGCATATACAAGTATTTCATATACACTGTCTGACATAGAAAATGCAACTCCAAGAAGTTTACGCAGTGGAACATGTTATGCAAATAAAGTAAAATGAAAGTTGATCATGTGATTATCGCGCCAGATAAAACGGATAGAAACGGTGAATGAGCCAACAGTCTTATCTCTTTGCCGCTTAGGAAATCTAGTATTTCGGATAGTTCAAAGCTGTAGAAGACACGTGTGGATGAAGTGATGACTGGACGACGACATCGAAGACCGTTCCGGCAAACGGACGGTTTCGTGAGAGGTCGAATTGTAGGCTTACGTACGGCTGGTTGGTCCTACCGTCGTATCGCTGCTGAAACCCACCTAGATGCATCATCTGTGAATAGAATATGAACCAGATGGGTGAATGAACAAAATGCTAATAGTCGCATAAGACCCGGTTCATTTAGACGGACAACAGAACGAACGGATTGACGCATCAGATGGGCAGATATGGTGGCCCCACAATCAACTTCTCTTGACATTCTGTGCTATGTGCAGCCAGTTCTAGATGCACCAATATCTGCAAGAACAGTTACACGATGATTGGCTGAAAGTGGCTTGCACACATACCGTCCTTTACGAAGACTATCATTAACGCCAAGGCACCGTAGGGAGAGATTGCGATGTTGACGTCAACGAGCCACTTAGACGACTGAATGGCAAAATGTGGTGTTCAGCGACGAGTCTCGGTTCTGTTTGACTAATGATAGTCACCGGGTGAGAGCCTGGAACCGTCGTTGAGATAGAGCCAATTCGACCACTATTGTTGAATTGCACCACTCGTCAACTTAGAATAATGTTTTGGGGTGCAATCAGCTACGATAGCAGATCACCCCTAGTACGCATCAGAGGCACATTGAGGTCACGACGGTACGTTGATGAGGAGCTGCAACGTGTTGTACTACCTTACCTTCAGCAACTGCAAGATAGTCTTTTCCAGCGGGATAACGCAACATCGCACACGTCATTAGTCAACAGACAAGCTTTCCAGAATATCCAGTTGCTTCCTTGGCCTGCGATGTCTCCTGATCTTTCCCCAATAAAGCATATCTGGGACAGGATTGGACGTCGTTTGTCTGCTATGCCCCAGCTTCCGTCGGAGGACGAACTGTGGAGAATGGTTCATACCATATGGGCTTCTATCTCTCAGGACACCGTCCGCACATTAATTGACTCTCTACCTCGCAGAGTGTCTGCTTACATCGCCGCGAGAGGCAGTCATACTATTTACTGATTTTCTGCAAATTTCGTCAATTTATAAATTTATCTTTTTACAAATAGCACCACTTATTTATATATGCATGCTCTGTCTGTGTATTAATTTTTATCACAATCTATCTAATAGTTTATGGTGTTGCATTTCCTAAGTCAGGCAGTGTATATACACAAAACTGAATATAAAGGATCTTTTTAAAATCAAAATTTTAATAATGATAAATATTTAAAAGGAACAAAAAAGGTAAAAATATTTTGCATTGAGTAAATAGAAATTAAGCAAGATATCGTAATAACTGTTTTTTTTACCAACAAATAGTGGCGATATGGATGTTTCACTGGTTAAATCAATAAACTCTATTTTCTAAATTTTATTAAATTTTAATACCAAAACATATATGTATTTAATAACTCTATCTATTCAAACAAATTTCTCTTAAAATACGAATTAACATTACAAAAACCATATTTAAATAAAATGAATAACATTAGTTTTAATAAACACTACACACTTTTTTTTTAATCGTGTTCTCAATTTATAGTTTTAGCGAGTTAATCAATATGGCAAATTAGGCATTCATATGGTACTACAGTAATATTAGTATGAAATTTACACATCAATGTGTGCATACCTTACTCATTCATTTATTTTAATGTAGTATATACACAAACAATGTATACAATAATATATTGTATATTTATATATACATATCTGTGTATATATATACCAATGTAAAATTAATTAAGAAAGTGTAATGTGATAATGTCAGAATTTTAAATGCTTACATTTTGTTCACGTAATTTGAAATCTACTTGAGATAAATTTTGTTATGAGAATTAGTGTAAATATTTTCTTTTAAAGTAGTTTTACACAACGAAATTCGTTTTGATTTTTTAATTTATAAAAGAAAAAAATAATTATTCTCCTAAAAGCACAGAGTTTTCTGTAGTTACAAGCTGATACTAAATATTATTTGTCATTTTTTATTTTTGTACAGATTTATTTCAATAGACGCTTCTTTCAAGAGACTAGTGGATATTTTAAGTGCAGAAACGGAAACTGTGGTGTCAGTATCTTCACGAAAAGAAGTACACGAAGACTTATCTCACTTGCAGACTGAGCTTGCTCTGTGCGAGAAAGCTCTTGCTTCTTACCTGGAAACGAAGAGGAGAATATTCCCTAGATTCTATTTCGTCTCCTTCGCAGACTTATTGGATATTTTATCCAATGGGACTCGACCACAAACGGTAAAAACAATTGTGAATACAGATATCATTAATAACAGCCGGTGAATATCATCATCGCTCATAAGGCAATTTTTTTATGTTACTTAATAAAAATATCCAATTATTTAACATTTTGGTAAAAATTTTGGGTAAACATTTTGGTAAAAATTTCACTTTTGGGGGCTTTTTCAAAAAGTCGTCAAAAATCTCGCCATTTTGCACAAGTGATGTTAAAATCGGAACTACTTTGATAACCCCCCAAATCGGAAATTTGGCGATTTTTTTTCTCGCCAAGCAAAATACCTGTTTTTAGCACTATTTTTTCTCGCCGAGATGGATTCTTTTTAAATACAAATTAATTAATAAAAAAAAAATATAAAAAAAAAACCCTAAAAAATGGTACAAAATACAAGAAAATACTAAATTTGACAACAGCAATAGCCTTAAAGCTGAAAAACCTAAATTGGCAACACCAAAATAAGAAACAGCAACCCTTAAAAGTCCGTAGGGAGTGCCAGATTTGGCACTTAATTTTTGGGGGGTATACCAAAGTTGTTCCTTAGAATCCCTCAAGCGAAGTTAGAATTGTTCGGAATCCCACATTTGTGATTGATCGGAATTGGTTGGGTTGTCAAAAAATGTTATTTATCGCCGAATGGGGAAAAATCATGCCAAGGGTGACCGTACAGTAAATCTCAGCCAAATATTTTTTCGTAAAAATTATATCTTCAAAATATAATCTCAATATTTTATACAGCTAAATAACGATGAAAAAACAAGTAAAACATCTACTTCATATTCTAAAAAAGAAAAATTAATAGCATCTATTTTGAAAAATACTTATACTCATAATTTGGCACGTGTGTATTGTTTTAACAAATCTTTGAAATTCGATTTTTGAAAACTATTTTATTAATTGACACTAACACTTATTTGATCAGGGTAAAATACTACAGAATTCAATGCAATTTTCATTGATCATACAATTAATTTAAAATTTATCTTAGAACCATAGGGAATCTATTTTGTTGTCCTTATATTATTTAGATACTACATTAAATATAGTAATTTTTCGTCTTACACCGGCCGTGTCTCAATATTATCTTGATGTAGCTTTCCCAAATATATTTTAACGGTGCAAGACCTCAACACATATAATTGCTCTTTATAATTGATTATGAAGCATTCAGTTGAAAATGAGACTTCGTTAGTAAATGATACGTATAAGTATTAAAAATGTTAATGTTCGAAATTGTATTTCTATTGGACATTCTCCCTTTAGTTGTTATTAATTCAAATAAACCAATGAATAACAACATCATAAAATGACATAATTATTTTTCAATAATTATCTCATTTTATGATGATGGTATTAATTTTAAAAGGAAGTTCAACATGTTATTACATTTCTGATTTCGTATATAAAAAAAAAAAAAAACTATTTATTGAGAAATATAAAGTAATAGGAACTTAGCCTTTTGATTATCATGCTAATAATACAGAATAAAACATGAAAAGTAAAAAAAAACTTATGTAAAAACTTATCCGCCGATATATTTTTAAAATTATTTTAAAGGGTATTTTATTGATGAAATTTTATAGTAGTGAATGACGAAATGGATTTAGAAATAAATTATTCATATTTATCATCTTTAAAATATAAATTTCAAATATTTTAATGTCCTTTAATTTATACGCAATCCATCAAAGAAACAAATAATATAAAATTAAAAATACATATTAATATTAAATATTATGGTTAATTAAAAAAAAGTAATGTATATTTAAGTAAGAGGACTTTCACTTATCATTTTCTTAGATTATTCGACATTTGCCGAAGTTATTCGATTCTGTGGCTCAACTTCAGTTCGAGGATGACAAAGAAGAAAACGTAGTCGCTGTAGTCAGCAGAGATGGTGAATATTTGAAATTGAAGGAAAGCTGCTCATGCGCAGGAGCCGTCGAATCTTGGCTAGATCGACTGCTTACTTCAATCCGGCATACCCTGAAAGAATACTTATCTTCGGCTTTAACCTCCTATGAGGACGGTCAGAGGGAATCGTGGATTTTTGAGAATGTAGCCCAGGTGGCGCTGACGGGAACGCAAATTTGGTGGACAGCAGAAGTGACCGCTGCCCTTCAGAGGGTTCGACAAGGACACGAAACGGCTCTGAAACAATATAATAAGAAACAGGTAACAAATTGTTTTTTGTTTTTTTTTTTTATAGTGATGTGTTATTAATATAATTAGAAATCATAAATAACAAAAATATTGAATGTTTCTTTGAACATAATCATAATATATTTTTCATAAATATTAAGAAAGTAGAGTTTGTAAGCATTCTAACGATGCATGAATTATGAAGCTTATAATATTATTTAATTTATGCATTTTAATATTTGTCTTTATTACTTATGACATTTTGAACTTTGTTGTTGTTGTTACTTGTGTCACTTGGCGAAGCTAAGCCCTTATGTCAAAAACTGGACGAATGAAGTCAGAAAGAATGTCTTCCGTTTTTGAACAGAGCCTCCCCTACGAGGGTGGTAGTACGCCTTTGGCTCATAGATGGCAGCACTATCGGAGTCTTCCAATTTAGAGATAGGATGTTGGAGAAGACCCAATGCCTGGCTTTAAACGCCCCAGAGGTATTAATTTGGAATGTGGGGACATAGAAGACATTGCGACCATGACATATTTTACGTGCAATAGTCGCCATTAGTGAACATAACGGATCTTCGGATTTGAACTCACTTCCTTCCGGTAACGAGAACGACACCCTAACCAACAAGGCTACCGTGGCCTTAAAAAAATATTAAAAATAGAAAAGATTTTTTATATGGTAATAAAATTTAAAAGTTTTCGGGTTGTCATGGGGTAAATATATTGGCTAACACAAGAAATGCAACATCATAAAATTTTAGATAGAATGTTATAAAAATTAATATACTGAGCATGCATAAGTCAATGAGTGATGTTATTTATAAAAACAAATGTGTGCATTGACAAAGTATGGAGAATAACTAGTAAGAAGAATGGTTCCATTTTGCAATGATACAAGGAAACGTTCTCAAAGATTTGAAATAAATAAACATTGGGATGCTGTTCTGAAGGATGGAAGTCTACATAATTAGAGCCCTTCTGCGTAGTTTGTCTTTCAACAAAAGTTGTTGACATACTTTAAGCGATATCAAATCACATCCCAAATATGGTTTACGAAATATCAAACAACATATTGGTCAGCGAAGCAACTGCAAATTCTGCAAGACTTCTCAATTAACAGGTGCCTTGTACGATGTCGTAATCTACTGCTGGAGAATATCATCTTGCATCAACTGAAAGTGAGGTAAAACAACATATTGCATCTCGTCAATGTATCGTTGTGCCGTCACATGCATTTGAAGTGTATTTGGCTTGACATGCTATTGTTATTCATTGCAATCTAAACCATTATTTTAATTCCACAAACAGTTTAACTTTAAATTTATGATTGGATTAATTTAATTAAATAAGATCCTAATCCGGTGATTACCATTAATTAAACGGAACCATAAGTTCACTGAGCAGTATATTGCACCATTCAATAATCATAGTCTTTCAATGACGACATCATCACAACATTCTCCTTTGGTACTTAAAATTAATGGCAATCTTCGTAAGAAGCGGTATACCTTCAAACCCCAGTCATCATAAAATAGTTGTGGCAGATATTGGAGCATAAAGAATTCCTTGCAGACAGCACAGAATGTCAACAGAAGCTAATTGTCAGGCCACCACAGCTTCTCTTTTTGGTAGATCAATATGTGCGCTCTGTTGACCATGTAGAAGGATCTAGTCTTCCCAGATATATGCAAGTTTTGTTCATTAATACATCTAATTCGTATTTTGTGCGCAATGGATACATTTATGCAGTTCTCAAAAGCAATGGGGTGGTAAGCCTACGCATCTGTACTTAAGCTTAGAATCTGACTTCTAAAAAACGATTATTTCCTGGAGCAGTTTTGGTGACATCATGCAGACATCCTTTTAACCACTCGTCTCTTCTGAAACTTTGAATTCCCCAAAGTACTGCATTTATCAAGCAGCAAATAAATAAGACTCGTCTTGTGAACTATTTCTTTCCCATTTAGCTTGCACTATAATCACAAGAGCAACTCGAATTTTAAACCATTTACCTTATTCCTCTATATATATAAATATATATATAAAGTACTTAGAATTTTTTATTTATTTTCTTGAGATTTACCTTAAAAAAACCCTGTTTCTGTATCATTCTGACTGCTAAAATGTGAAGCAGAATAATTAATTAAAAGTATTGCTCGATCTTTCACATGACCTTTGTAACAAAAGTTTAAAGAATCGTAATTTAAAATTAAACTTGTGTTCTCGAGTGCCCCTGTATCTCACAAACCAAAAAGTTAAGGATTCAATGTATTAACATTGTATGTTAAATTTTGTTACTTTTTCTCAAATTCCTCATAATTGTGCTGAAATATAATACAAACATATGTTATTTTATAGATAGAAAAATTCTCATTTCAGTGTTTCCCGAATTGAAATTCTGTCTCATGAAAGTTGTTTCTAAATTAAATCCTTACCGCTCTTTTATTTAATTGTTGTCATCAGAATAGATAAGGAGTGCTTAAATTGTCATTTAATGCTCTTTGTGCAAAGGAACACGTAGCCAAATTTCAAACTTTAATATTTTTCTTTATGTCAACGTTGTAATTCTGAACCACTGTCAGATGATACGATCGACACCGAAACTTGTTTGCTTAAATTGTTATTTAATGCTCTTTGTGTAAAGGAACACATAGCCAAATTTCAAACCGAACTATCAGCGTTGTAATTCTGAACCACTGTCAAATGATACGATCGAAACCGAAACTTGTTTGCTTAAATTGTCATTTAATGCTCTTTGGGTAAAGGAACACAGAGCCAAATTTCAAACCTAACTGTCAAGGTTATAATTCTGAACCACAGTTAGATGATGTGATCGACACCGAAACTTGTATTTCCTTCAAAAAACCTTCAGATCATATCAGAAGTGCCTTAGATCATATAAAAAATAGGTTTAAATCTATCACTTCCAGACATTAGAAAGATGCCTTTTCTCACCAAACTATCTGTCCCCTATGATAGCAAATTAGTGCATAGTTTTCCAGAACACTTATGTTTCATGAGAATTGCTATAAAATGAATCAGGATTAAGTACGGAATGGTGATCATGACTACTAATTATCATTTTCTTCCGGAATAATTAAGTTCCTTCTTTCCTTGCAGATGCAGCACTTGCACCAACTCATTGATTTGCTGTTAACGGATTTGAGCCGGGAGTCTCGTCAGAAAGTGATGACCATCTGCACCATGGACGTGCATGCCCGAGACGTTGTCTCTCGTCTCATCTCGCTTCGAGTTGAAAACGAAACGGATTTCGCCTGGCAATCACAACTCCGGCATCGATGGGAAGAAGATTGCGCAGTCTACATCTGTGATGCACGGTTCGATTACACTCATGAGTACCTTGGAAACACTCCACGTCTCGTGGTCACTCCTCTAACGGATAGGTAATAATCTTTACTCATTTTGAAAGTAATTTTTTTTAACATTTTCTTGCTATATTCTTTTTAAATACAAGAAATACACTCCTCTGTTTTAACCTCCTTGATGCATTTTTCGTTCTTTACTCACTCGAAATGTTTTCCACAATGCCTTTCCTAGTCCATGGTGTGTTCAATTATTTCACTTATACATGAATCATTTCAAATTTTGCTATAAATTATTATACAATAGTGTATTCTTATGATATGCGCTTTTACATTTTTCGACTGCTTCGCATAAACTATTTCTTTTTCTTCAGGCATCTGCAAAATTCTCTTATTTTCTTGTTTAAAAGCAAAAAAAGAAGAGATTTTTTTCGAAACTATATTCAAAATTTGTTCTTGCAGATGTGAGGCAATTTTCTTCATTTGCTAAAAGATTGGTGAACTTTTTATGTAATTTCAGAGTTTGTCTAATTTGTGATAAAGGAGCAAGGGCTCAAATCTAAAAGACATACAGCGTGTCATTCCCAAAACTTAAATTCACCTAGGATCAAAAATTTACCAATATCTGGTAAATGATAACAAAATTTTACCATAATCTCTTCTTTAACATTAATTTCACTATAATAAAAAGCATATTTCAAAATTCTGTTTTTTTTCATTATTATTATTATTGTTATTGTTATGAAACTATCAATGACACTGATAAAAAAAATCAAGACTCTATAAATAACTCTGGCCACTAAAAATAAAACCATATCGTGGTCAGAGATATGTTAAAAGATTTCTTTTTCTCGTAAGTTTTTCCTTTCCTTTTTGTATCATCCCTTCAAAAACGTATAAATGAGTTCTCAACATACATAGATTTAGAGTTAAATATTAATTATATATGGCAAATAAATTATAATTCATTAAATAGCAGATAATATTTGAATTTAAGGATCCATAACTTACTTATAATTTTAGTGAATCAACTTATATATTAGGTTGGGGAAAAAGTTATCCATTATTTTTTGGGTAGGTGTCTGTAGTGATCGCTATCTCGTGAGGTATCTATCAAACAATTTCAGATTTATGCTCGTTGGAAAGGTGATATTTGACACTAAAATATCCTCTTGCGGTTTTTTGTTTGATTAATTCAGTTACGAGTACAAGGTTTTAAAAATAGAAGACAGCAAACAGAAAATTCGATACATTTTCGTTTTTCTCTTGTAACGGCGAAAAAGATAGCCGGGTGGCTAAAATTGTGAAATTTGTTTATCGTCCTATATAAGACTGTAACAACCAGTTACGTACAATTTTTGTTTCGTCGATTCCGTTCGGGTATATTTGATGTTAGAGATGCACCTCGCATGTGGATACAGCATCGTCGAAAATGTCTATAAAATATCAAAAATGATCGAAGTTAACCGCATGTCAGCAGTCGTAACGCGCAAGACCTAAAAATTTACATGAAAGCTGTTTTAAACCTTTTTACAAAGTGAATCCAAAAGAAGTTGCATAAAGTTCACGTAAAAATAATGGATTTCTTTTTCCCCAACCTAATACGCTTAAAAATATTAATTGCTGGTTTATAAAAAAATTGTTATTCAATCAAATAGTATTCCCAAACTCAGACGATCCATTGCTTCTTTTCAATTAAAAGAATTTCGTTATTATTTCAGGTGTTTTATAACACTCACTCAATCACTCAAACTCATGATGGGTGGAGCCCCGACTGGTCCCGCAGGTACTGGGAAAACAGAAACAGTAAAAGATCTTGGCCGAGCCCTTGGTACATTGGTGTATGTATTTAATTGCTCTGAACAGATGGACTACAGATCATGTGCAAACATTTATAAAGGATTGGCTCAGACTGGCGCATGGGGTTGTTTTGACGAATTCAATCGCATCTCGGTCGAAGTACTTTCTGTTGTTGCAGTTCAGGTAAAAGATAGTAAAATGCATTCATTTTCATTTTAAGTTATTCATTGTATTCATTTCTTTAATTTCTAAAAATTCTTTTTATTTTATCATGTGTTCCCAATAATAAATGAAGTGATACATGCAACATGCACTTCTTCTAAGGATATGATTTAGTTGTTAGACAATAAAAGAATTAATAATTTTAAAGATGATAAGCGTATGATGTTAAGATGATTGTTTCATAAATAAATGAAAATAAATCATATTGCATAATTAGGTTCTCTTTGGTTTTGAATTTAAATCTGTGAATCAGATTAGTCTCTAGGAAAATTTGCTACTGAAACGAAAAATACACTTTGCATGAAATTATTTAGATTTTAAAAGGATTCCTATTTAATTAAATTTTCATAATCATATACAGATTTACAAGGAACATTATTTTTTATTGGTAATGTATGAATGTAAATCCAGGATAAGAGATTATAATGGTATAATAAAATTATTTATTCAAAATCCGAGACCGATCTATTTTCTGAGCATCTTACCAGTTTAATTGTTCTGAATCGGCTACGGCTTGTTCTACATACTGACACAGCCGCCGTACGATAACTGCTGTTATCTAGTTCCGTTGTTTTAGCAAGAAATATTCCTTATGGTATAATATTTTTGTTTGTTTGTTTTCTTGTTCTTTTATTATCGTGATCTTCATATAAAACATACTAAATAAATTACATTTCATATAAATGGAAAGTGTATAACTATTGCAACAAAATAAAATCTGTGCTGTGTTACAGGTAAAGTGTGTTCAGGATGCTCTCAGGGGAAAGAAAGCAACTCTGTGTCTTCTTGGAGATGAAATCCCATTGAAACCTTCTCTCGGTATTTTTATTACCATGAATCCTGGCTACGCTGGGAGAACAGAGCTACCCGAGAATTTAAAAACACTCTTCAGGTATTGTACATCTGGGCATAAGTGTCACTTAACTTTACAATACAAATTTAAATATAACAATGCATGAATAAAACTTAAAGATATTGGCTCAGATTTACTGTACGGTCACTATTGGCGCCATTTTTCAAAGTGGGCAATAAATAACATTTTCTGGCAACCCAACCAATTCTGACCAATCACAGATGAGGAATTCCGACTAATGAAAACTGGGTTATTCTGACAAAATGGGAACCGACCAATGAAAAATGGAATATTCTATTTATTTTCAAACCTCGCTTGATCAGATTGGCAAGGTTGGCGAGATTTTGGCGATTTTTTTTAAAAAAGTTGCCAATAGCGACCGTTCAGTAAATTTTAACTAGAATATTAAGAAAGATCGTGATATTTTAATATAGGAATGTATTTGTGTAAATAAAATTTTATGTGCTACGTCATAAACATAGTTGTAACTTGCAGGCCTTGTGCTATGGTTGCTCCAGACAGTCAACTTATCTGTGAAATCATGCTGGTAGCTGAAGGTTTCGTGGAAGCACGGAGTTTGGGTCAGAAATTCACTACACTATACTCCCTATGTAAACAACTTTTGAGTCAGCAGGACCATTATGACTGGGGACTCAGGGCTATAAAGTCAGTTCTGGTCGTTGCAGGTTCACTCAAGCGATCATCACCAGCAACTCCAGAAGAACACGTAACATTAATTTTGTATTCTAATGACATTCAAGAGAATAATACATTTAAACTTTACTAATTATGTGGTATAAAGAAATTTCAAAAATATGCTGTTAGTAAAGCAATACCAATTTGAATGGATAGAATCCTTATTGATATGAATTTGTGCTTGTTCTAATTATTTGAATTCAAAAGTTAAGATTTACTATTCTAGAAGTTGATTAATTTAAAATTAACTTATATTAGGCCTCGCACTTACTAAACTATGCATTCAAAATCAAGCATTGAATAAACGTCACTCAAAATTGTGGTCAACAGTTACCACAAAAATCTTAAAATGCGAAAATTAATCTTAATTCTGGTGATGTATAAGACATATACCTCTGTCTCTTTATCGTCAAATTTTTTTTATCTCCATTAAATGAACAAGTTGGAAGAAGGAAATATAGAATGTCAAATCATTATTACAAATAATACAAAAATCTGAAAATTTGAAATTTAGTACTTCATCTTAGTATGTATAACGTAACTAGTTGTCAAATATAATATGACATGTAAAGAAATAATTTGTTTTCATTATTATTAATGAGTGCATGTGAAATACTTAATTTTTATAAATACATTGTGTTAAATTCACAAAATTTAGATTTAACAAGAATTGAACTTTTTTTAGGAATGGTATCCAGTTTTTATGACATTAACTTAAAAATCTATTTAAAAATTAGTTGTACACGTATTTAGAGCATTTGTCAAGTCAGTTTCTCTGTTTTGTGTGGACTAGTTAGATGAAAGCAACAAAGTCCTAAATAGGAGTTCATCATGAAATCTGCACACCTACTGAGTAAAAAATAGCACCTTACAAATGTTAGACAGAAAAACGATCTATATTTAAATCTAGTAAAACAATTTTCTTATAGCAAACCTAACAGAAATCTCGAACATTCATTGAACGACGAGTTCGAAAATCGAGCTGTGACGTCACGCAATGTTAAGTCAATGGGAGTTGCTCAAACTAAAATATCTGTAATGAAATAGTGTATGTGAAATCAGTATTACATTAAAAAGACATAGTAATTAGTTTTTGGCCGTGATTGAACATGTTTTTACAACTTTCTCATTAAAGTTTAAATGAATTGTGTTTCTTATTTTTATTCTGCATAAGACACACCTATCTTTCTGATTCCCTTGTCAGAATAATTCCAGCAAAAACTAACAGATTTCACCATGGAATGTTTCGGGAGACAATTTCCTTGGTTCTAGATTAATTTACATGGATATCAACCTTCCATAAGTTATTTATAGTCACGTGAGTTCTTATACATTATGCCGTTTTGTGCAATTTTCCTAAAAGCCATTAGTTCTACATCTTATTTAATGTTACAAAAAATACTTTCAAAAGTATTTTCACTTAGAAGAGCATAATAAGGTTGTTGTTGTTATATATGGCTAAAAAGAACCCAATCCATCAACATCTGGCCACTCGCAAACACATTTAAATTACAATAAAAGAGAGAAAAAAAGGTAAAAACCAACATAAAACAATTGAAATTCTAAAATTTCAAAAGGTTAAAAAAGTCCAAAATTTCAAAGTTTGAAATGCTATAGGAGGAGCATGTAAGTGGTCAGGACAGCCCTTGCCATCCAATATAACTTGCAAACATCACCACTTTGTTAAAGAGTAGGATCCAGGCCCGGGCAGACGGGTAGATGTTCCCTATTCATATTGTCTACCTTACAGGTAGGGCAAAGACTACTGGTCAAGATGCCAATTTTCTTAAAGTGTTCAGCTAAGCAGTCATGACCAGTGTTCAATCTAAAATTGGCCATGGTCTCTTTACGTGGTCTGTGACCGAATTTTTTTCCAATCATTTTTGATATTTACCCATAGTTTGTCTCTGGATTTATTAGACAGGTTCTTATTATAATTCAGCATGATCCGCTCTCTTATACGTTTTTTAAGGGAATCCAATGGAATAATATTAATTTCAATATGTGTTTTAGTGCCTTTCTTGGCCAAATGTTTCGCTTTTTCATTACCATCTATGTCCACATGCGATGGTATCCATTGAAATTCTACAGTTTTACCGTTCAAATTTAAGTTCCGTTTTAATTCGTTTTATATCATTTACAAGGGATGATACTGTGAGGTGTTGGAGTGTAATTGTTTCAATGGCAGATATTGAGTCGACAAGTATGACTGCGTTTTCAAAACGGTCCATACTGAATTGCAGATTGGTCACAGCCAAAAAGATCGCGTGAAATTCAGCATCGAAATACGAGAGCATAATAATAGTAAGATTTATAGTGAATGATTGTCTCTCGAAATTTATAAAAAAACTGTTTTAAAAGAGTTTACTTTAATTAAAAGATTAAAAGACTTCTCCCACTTCACTAACTGCTCATTATTTGTAATATTTTCGAAGATTCTTCCCAGAGATGTTTTTGGTTTGCTAAGAAAAATGATTACGTCAAAAGATTTCTGCTGAACGTTTATCTTTACCCTGTAAGCGCTAAGCAAATGAACTATTCAACATTTCATTCATTGATAAGTACATCAAATTATAGAACATTTATCACAATCTATTATATCTACTTACTAACATTTTAATGAATATTACGTAGTTTTTAATAATAATCGAGATAACTAGCAAATTTTTTTATTGATGTTTTCATGATTTTCAGGCTGATAAGAGTGAAGAACATCTATTTGAAATAAGCATTCACGAAATTAAATCTCAAAAATTGAATTGCGTAAACATTTTTCGTTAATTTTGTGTTATTTAATGTCTGATATGAAATTACAAATTTATTTATCATTTAAATATCTAACTTTAATTACATTTATTTGTATTAAAATACAGTAGTAAATTGTCTTTTAATTTTACCCACCAATAATCTTTATTTGAAGTTACTGCTTCATTAAATTTTAAATATATTTTTGGACTGATAATATTCTTTCAAGCATTTTCGTTAGAATAGTTGGCTGAGATTTATTGTACGGTCACTGCTGGCGCGATTTTCTACATTTGGCGATAAACAACATTTTCTGACAACCCGACCAATTCCGATTACTCAGATCCAGCCGCAGATGAGGAATTCCGACCAATCCGGCAATATTTTTTAATATTCTGTTTATTTGTGGACCTCGCTTGTGCAAAATAGCCAGATGTTTGGCGACTTTTTCAAAAAGTCACCATCAGTGACCGTACAGTAAGTCTTTACCGAATAATTGACGAATAAAAATATTTTTATTTGATTTTATTGAATGTATTGCATGCAAGCAAATTTTTTTCGTTCCCAAAGATATTGATGTTGGCTTTGAGAGACTTTAATCTGCCTAAAATAATCAGTGAAGACGTGGGGGTGTTCATGGGTCTCATTGGCGATCTATTTCCAGCTTTGGATGTGCCCCGGCGAAAGAATCTAGTTTTAGAAAAAGCTGTGAAAGAAGCCATTGCTGAGCTGAAACTTCAGCCAGAAGACACTTTTGTATTAAAAGTAAGGACTTTATTTTTGGCCTATACTATTGGTTTCAATAATGTCTTTCGTCTTTGTTGGTTTCCAGTGTTCCCACTATCAAAATGGTGGCGCCAAGAATTTGTTTATTGAAAGATACTGACATTATCGTCCTTGATATTTAAAGATTTTTATTATCAAAACAACAGTATCAAGTTTATCATGAAATTCAAATTATTCATATACAGTTTGTATTTTGTACTTATGCATTTTTCGCTTCAAATGAAATATTTTATTATTGAAGGAATATAGACTTTAAGATTATCATAACGTTGATTTTACACATTAGACAAATAGAATTTAAAGTAAATTTTTAGAGTTTCACGAGTTTTAGATAACGGTTTTTGGTCAATGAAATCGTGAATAATGATTCGTAATAGCTATATTTTGCGCTTTTTTTCCTTATGTCTTAAACTTTGGATGCTTCATTACATATTAGTGATATTTATTTAAATAATTTCTTTAAAACAATGCATTTTCCTTATTGTTTCAAGTAATCAAAATACATTTTTCTTGAACGCAATGCAAAAGAGATTTTATTATACATACAGGTTTATGCTGGCAGTTGAAACACAATTATCTTTTTTTCTTTTTTGTTCTTTTCATTTTTTTAAATGCATAAGTTTTGTTTTGTATTGTTTTCATGAGAGTAAATTTAAATTTACTAAACTGAAGTATGCATATCTTGAAAGAGAGGTTTCAAACTAATAGTTTGCTCATTGTATTAATGTCTCTAAGGCCTATTAATGAGTTTATAAGAAAACAGGTTCTCATTGGTAAAACTGAGGCAAATATATTAAAATTTTAAAACTAATTTAAAGTATCGAAACGAAGTTACTAAAGAAATTATATGAGGAGGAAAATTGCTTTTCGATTGGTTCGATTTACGAAAATAATTAGCAATCGATTGATATTAATGAGATTTATTATCATTACCTTTTAATTCAAATTGTTTATAAATATTCTTATCGGATTATCTAAAATTTTTTATTAGAAAACATTTAATGGATATTATTCCTCCCAATACTTAATTTGAACTGGCTATGGAATGTAAAAAAGCTTAGCTATCTAAGGGATGATTCAAGCAACATAAAAAGATAACTCTACCAATGATATGAGCGCAATCGAACAATTCGACAATTTACTGAGTTACTTTTG
Source organism: Latrodectus geometricus (assembly GCA_026290005.1). Lineage (NCBI taxonomy): Eukaryota > Metazoa > Arthropoda > Arachnida > Araneae > Theridiidae > Latrodectus > Latrodectus geometricus. The sequence goes on along the minus strand of JAPDSC010123281.1, from coordinate 4,094 downwards.
TGCTAAAACATTTTCCCCTCATTAATTCTCTGAAAACTCTATTTGCATTTCAGAATTTATAGAAAAATAAATTAAATAAACCTATTCTGGAAAATTCAAGCCATTTGAAAGTATTTGTAAATATAAAGGTACTTATAGTTTCTTTCATTTTCTATTTAATTTCTTGTTACTTCGAGATGGTTGACTTATTCTTATACGGTCATTTATTTGCATACGAGGTCTCCCTTATTGGGACAATCAACTTAAAATAAATGTATAGAATTACAAACATCCATATTTTAAGTAGGAATCATACTTTTGAAATGTTTCACTGGAAGACAGAACATAGACTTTAAGCTATCAGCTTGAAACGTTAAAAAACATTGCAAGGTATGTACGACTATAAAATTTCTCATTTATTCCTGCGAGGTGTAATTTTATATTTTAGTGTATTAGAGACTAGTTTAGAGAATATTTTATAGTATTTATATTTTAGTATATTTTTTTGAGTATTTAGCTATATTTTCAGATTTTAATTTATTATTCTAGAGAGAGTCAGTAAAAAAATGCTACATTATTTTAAGCTTCAAAATTTGCCAAGAAAATAGCTAAAAAACTTTATTATTTTGTTCGCAGTATATTGAAATTTGCTCATGCGTGTGGTTTTCCTCATTAAAGTATTTACAATTATACCAAAAATTAATTTTGATAATTCTTTTTAAAATTAACCAAGATGGTACTTTTAAGTATTGTTGAAATAATGAATATTCATAAGAATATCTATGTCATGAAAACAGTGTATAATTATAAAGTACAGTGCTTTAATTGAAATATGTCAACTCCATTGTTGGCTGTTTACTGTTTATATGCACAAATTTTACTATCATTGTTCATAAAGGTACTACAGCTGTCCGATCTTCTCGATGTCCGGCATTCAGTATTCATCATTGGATCTGCGGGCTCAGGCAAAAGCAGCGTCCTTAAAACACTTCTCAAGGTGTATCAATACAGGAATGAAAAGCCTCTAGCCTTTGACCTAAATCCGAAAGCTGTCACTAACGATGAGTTATTCGGTTCCATTAACCCAGCAACAAGAGAATGGAAAGATGGTACGGTTTCAAATTACATATGCTATTTACTTACAATTTTAGGTTTTCTAAAGTGAAATTTGTTTTGTTGTATTTATGATTTAAAAAGGTGTTTTCTTTATAATCTTAAAATAATATTAATAATAAGCAGCTTTAAAAAAACAAATAAATAAAAAGTCTTGATGCAGTCTAAATTAGAAAAATTTGTTGTTATTGTAAAATTTGTTGTAGCGCTAAAATTTTGCGTATGGATTTATGACTCTCATACATTTAATATAGAAAAAATTATTTATAGTAATCGCACTGAAATTTTGTGTATGGATTTATGGCTCTCATATATTTAATCTAGAAAAATTTATTGATACTAATCGCGCTGAAATTTTGTTTATAGATTTATGGTCTCATATATTTAATCTAGAAAAATTTATTGATACTAATCATGCTGAAATTTTATGTATATATTTATGACTATCGTACATTGCATAACTTTGAAGAAGTACTGTGCTAATGTCACACATTATTAAGGTGAATTGGCAAGATGATGATTAAAGCTTCGTAGTTTCGATTCGCACTTCGGATATTGATATTTCTAGCGATTCGAAATCTATTTTAAACTGTAGACTTCGAATCGCTAGAAATAGAATCGTATTGAATCATCCCTCGCATGCAAAATTTAATCATAGAATGACAAGCAAATTTCATCTACTTAAAAAAAAAATGTATTTATCAGTTATGGGTATGTCACTTTGATAAAAATTACAATTTTAACCTGAAAAGGGAATGTTATGAAAAGAGCAGTGAATATTGACTGCTATTTTAAGGATTCCAATTTTTAAAAAAATGCAGATTGGTGGACGAAATTGTCGAATTAAAATCATTAATAATGGCAGTTTGATTTAGATTCTATAAGACTGTAGAATTATTATTATTATTATTATTTTTTTTTTTTTGTGTCCACAACTCTTCTGCTTACAAATTGTTATCTTTGTTTTCAATTCATTACCTATGAGTCCTTCTATGAAACTGTTGTCATAAACCGAATCTCTTGTTTTATATTACATATAAATTAATACGATTAATAAAAAATATAGTTTCCTAATCCTGTTATTCACTTAAACCTTTTTTATTCAATCATAAATTTCATTCATTTTATATTTAAGAAAAAATATTTGATGTTTAAGGTAAAAATATCTGATACATATATTTTTTATAAAGTAATGCGTGTGTGTACTCTATTGAAGTAAGATATATTACTTTATAAATTTTTATAGAAAAAAAAAATTATTGTAAAGTAAAAAGTTATATCTGACATCAATATAATTTTTTTGTAATGTAAAATGAAATATAAATTTTTTACTTATTAAAAATTAATTCTTTGATAAAATATAATGTTACTATCTTGGAAAATAAAAAACAATTTATTTAAGGATTGTTGTCCTCGCTGGTTCGAGATTTAGTAAATGCAACAACTGAAGGCCCTCGTTGGTTGATACTAGATGGGGATATTGACCCCATGTGGATAGAATCTCTTAATAGCGTTATGGATGACAACAGAGTAAGTTGATGATTTTTCTAAATATTTACGAAAGATATGTCTTAAAGTGCTGAATTAAATCATTTACTAATATTCAATTTCAATGTGTACATTGGTAAGCATTTTGTTACATCATAAAAGCAATTGACATGTTACGTAATTGAAATTTATATTAGAAGAACAAAATGCTGTTATTTGCCAATAATTAGTCTTTTAACACTTTCATATTTGAGTGATTGGTGATGATGGGGCTTAAGACATCTGTAAAGTGTTTAAATGAAGAAATTGTACTGCAGATTTCTCATTCATAAATTGCATCTGAGCTTTGTTACAGGGTAAATAGCTGTTAGGATGTTTTATGTAAGAAGAAAAATTGCTGCCCTCTCGTTTTTGACATTGATAGGGGATCACATTATACCTTACTTGGATTGAGGTTTATGATATCGGGGTATCGCTGTCAGTGTCCATCGATATCCGAATGAGTATTCGCAGAATATGGAATGGATGAGTTCAGAAAGATCATATAAAATGCTCTGCTGGATCTCAATGTCCTGCAATCAGTAACACCTGAGAAGACGAACATGTTACCTCCATGGCCTTATTGGATCTAACAGCCCTGTACTAAGTCAAGAAATGTGACCGTTTGCAAAATAGCTAATATCAGCATGAACATGACGGCAGTTTGAAGCAGCAGGGACAGACGACCATGGTTTCAAATACCCTTAAAGTTACACTACAGACAGCAGCGCCTTTAATAATATATCAGCAACAAATTGTGATTCATGACAAACATGTATCCATTAAGGGTTTGGCATCATATTTTCAAACGAATACTGGTTCTGTTTGCATAGTAATTATAGCCGCGTCAGTATTTGACAGCATGGAGAACGTGCATTGCCAACATGTATTCGACATTCTCATTGGACCATTAACTTGAGTAACGGTATGAGATGAAATTGGATTGATGTCACAGCCAATTTTTATTCACGTTGATGATGGGTAAATTTGAATAGTGATCTTATAATTTTGTAGTATTTATCTCGTGGCTTTATCCTTTATTCGGTCTCTCCAAAAAACAATGGGATAATACATGAAACATAGTAGCATGATGCATGACTGTTATTACCAATATCGTGCAAATTTTCCTTGACACAGAAAATGTTTGACTGCTGTTATGGGTAGTCATGTTTCGAGACGTTAGTCACAATGATTGATGAATTGTAGCATCGTGGTGAAATTGTGTAGGTTGCTGTATCAATACATGCCATAATTTTCTGTTTGACTCAATGCTATACAGTTATTGGTAATAGAGAGAATTATTTTGAGGGTCGATTTCGTAGGATATAGATTTCAAATTTCTAGAAAATGAAATCATTTGTTACTTACGAAATACTATATTTACCCAATAAATAGCATTTTGTTATACGTATTAATATAGCATTTTGTTATACTATTATACCAGTAATAGCATTTTGTTATACTATTATACCAGT
>JAPDSC010123263.1:223444-249223 GCA_026290005.1 Latrodectus geometricus | reverse complement strand
GCTTCAAGGGTTACTAGCACAAAACAAATTTTGTGCATGTACACAATCACATTACATCATCCTGATGCATTTTGACCTGGAAAGCCAGTTTAGGCACATTTTATTGTCCATACTGGCACCTAATCTTAAGCCAAATGTTTTTATATCTGTATTTCTTAGGCAAATGAAGAAAAGAAAATTATAATTTATAAGTTATTAAATTGTAATTGTCAAAGAGTGAAGTTTCCTTTATTTCTGTGTATATGCAAGAATTTAAGTCTTGCTAATAAATAGTATCTAATTATATTCTGAAGCCTAATTCATATTAAATTTAACATGTGATTATTAATTATACTAAACAATGTTTGACAAAAATGATCTTTATTTTAGGGAGAAAGTGATGATTGTATAGCCAGGTTAGCCAAAAAGGATGGTATAATTGCAAAGTAAGTATGTTAAAATTACTCCTAATATCTAAATTTTTTCACCATTTCAGATTTCAATATCATTTTAATGTAAGATTTTTTATAATTTTTTTAGCTAGATTTAATTTTTTTAAATTATTTTTTCAATCGTCCTTAAAATTCTTAATTTTAAGTATTATAAATTCACGTTATATGAAGTTTATAAAATACTCTAAGAATTCTTTGAAGAATTATGCTATTGGTAAAGAGAATTTCATAAGCTTTTAATTAGATAAACAATATTTATTGAAGAAATTATATCACTTTTTAAATTTTAAAATTGAACTGAGAAGGGGAAAAAACATACAAAACTAACAAAATTAAAATGTCTTTTTATTGATCATTTGAGGATATATTTTGATCATTATTAGCAGTACAACAAACAAATAACATTCTCAACTGCCCGTAATTTACAAATAATGTATGTTCCAGACTTAAACAGTTCGATTTGGATGCATTGTGCATTTTCAAAGCTTATATTTTTTCTTTATAAATATTTAATGTGCACAATTGATTATTATATTTGTCTTAGCTATAATTTATCATTTTACTGTTCTCAATATTTAATTGTGATTTATTCCCTTGTTTTATATTTGAATGCAATAAAATCATTTGTTTTCTAATTATTAGTACAACCACTATAAGGTAAATACTTAAAATATGTCAAATACATTACTTTTGCATTGCTATCATTACAAGTTATGTCTTAGATTTTATGATACCAGATATCCATTTTTTTTAATGAAACTTATCTATTTGTTTCTTATGTAAAAAGTTGGATTTACATTGAACTTGCTTTTGTAGGTGTATGTAAAAAAAAGCAATTAAACAACAAATCAATTTGAAGATATAAGATTTCATAATGTACAAAATAATTTTTAAGAAATTGTGCATAAAAAACGAGCTTATTACAGTGAAAGAGTTTTAATCCTGCACTATAAACTTTTTTTTGTTGATCATTAATATTTTTTTTTTGGTTGTAGAATGTGTTATTTTTTACATAAAATTTTATATTTAAAAATTTAAAAAATTTTTATATTATATTAATTATTACTTTCTTTTTCAGGAACTATTGAAAAACTGACAAGACAATTTTGTTTTATTTCTAATAAAATGTTTTGTCATTATTCTTGTGTTACCTGTTTTCTTTTCAAAGATTTTTCTAACAATATTTGAACAAATCTGTAACTGTAAATTATAATTAAATAAGCTAATTATGGAACAACTAAAATTATTTTAACAACTCAATTATTCACTCATTCCTTAGTTACATGTAAAGAAATATGAAGGAAAATACCAAATTTTTTAAAATCACATGGAGAACTGTTTAAATTACTATTTTTTAACCTTCTATACAGTGTTTGTAAAGTTGATCGTATTTCTGACAAATATTTTAAATTACTGAACTATATAACTTCTTGTAAAAGTATTCTGTTAATTTTTTTATTGAAGGTTCATATGAATGGTTGCCCTTCTGTTCTGGGACATATTTTAGTTGAAAGTTCCTTGTAAAAAGTGATTTCTCATTGTAAAATTTTATTTAAAAGCAATAATATTGAATTCAATTTCCAGTTTTTTTTTCAAAGCAAAATTCTTGAAGCTTAGAGATTCCATAAACAGATAATTTAAAAATCTAGTTCAACCATTTGGTTAAAATCAGCGTTTGACCAACATAATTTCAATGGGATTCATTTAACTGACTGTTGAATCATGGGCACTTTGTTCATAAATATTTGTAATTGCTCTGAATGCACCAAAAATTTATTTCTTGTTGATTGAAACTGGGTGTGCAAAAAATTCATTGAGTGATAGATAGTCAATTACATTTGTGATATGTGTTTATCAACTTTAATAAACCTGATAAACTATCATATTCAAAAAGTGAGGATTTTTTATATTTCGCAAGTCTTGTCTTTGAATAAGCAATTTTTTTGGTAAAAATTAAAAATCTGTGCATTATTTTGACAAATTTTTCACTAAACATATTCTTAACAATTCCTGAATTTTGAGGGATTTATTTAATTAAAATTGGTCTTTTCAATTAGGTTTCTTTTTCTTCTCAGTATTTTAGATAGTGCACTTATTCATAAATGTTTTAAGAAAAATCATGTTAGAAAATGTCAAGGATTAATATTTGACTTAAATTAATTTTTTTAGTAGTTTTTTTGGTTCAATTTCATGAAAATGAAAAGCTAAAGATTGTCTTAAAATATGATTTTCGGAAGTTGGATTTATAATTTTTATTTGAAAATTTAGTAAATAAAATTTTTGGTTGATTGATAAAGTTATTTTTAAATAATTTTTTTACAAGTTCAGTTTTTTTTTCACTGAAAAGTTTGTTGTAAGACAAGGAATAAAATCTGGTGTATATTTTTTGTTGAACAAATTTTGTTTTCATAAATGAATTTTTTTTTTGTTCCATAAATAACAGTTGCTTAGTACTTTGATGCTTCTTAAAACTTCAATGATTATTAACTTTTTTAATAACATGAACTAAAATTAGGGGTTATTTTCACAAAGAGAAGCCACATTAATTTATTGGCAGGAAAGTCTTGTACTAAAGAAATTTAAGTGAGGAATACTTAATTTATTGTCCTTTATAAGGGGGAAAAAACCCTAGGATATTAGTTTTTATAATTTCAAAATGTTCACATTTTAAAGTAAATTTTCTAAAAAAAAAAATTAAAGTAAATTCATAATGTATAAAGGCTGTATTCCAGTGTACGGTATGCTATTTTTATACAATTAATATAATTATATAATATAAAATTATATTATTTTATACAATATATACAATTAATAATTGTATATATGCGTACCGTACAAGGAGGGTACCATTTACTGGGAATTAACCATGGATAAAGTTTTCCTTTCTCAATCTTGAATATTTTCTTCAAATACCATTTTTTAATGAGATTTAATGGTGTAAAGAGTATACTTGGGATACTCCATTTTTCTTAATGTTTGTGTGTGTTTAAGAAACAATTTTATGTAGAGAGCTTTATGTAATATTGATTAGCATTTTGCAAATCTAAAAATTGTAAGATGTTGATTTTTGAAGTGGTGCTTGCTTTAGTTAGTACTTTAATTCTAATAAAGATGTATCTGTCCAAAAAAGAATGAATGGATTATTAAATACTCTTGTGTGCTTATAGTAGAAAGTAAACATTTGGAAATGTATGCAAATATTTAAGTTTATTTTCTTTTTATATAATAAAAACCTTGGAGTTTTAAATGTAATTTGTTTTAAGGAAATTAATGCCCGATTTATAATTTACGAGAAAAAAAACTACCACAAGTAAACCTGTTTTATATAGTGATAAACTTTCATAAATGATTATTTTTTTTTCAAAGAGATCTAGACAAAAAGTGTAGAATATTTCTCTGATAATGTATATTTTTCAATTGGTTCTGCATAGAAAAGAAATTTTCTCGATTCATTAGGCCGATGCAATTATACATAAAAACTAGTTTTTAATTATCATAATTATAGATTATTATTAATAGTTTTGATATTTTTCAACCCAAAACAATGAACTAAAATGCAATTTCACATTTAAAATATATTGTTTGCAATCTCGATTGTAAGTGCTACGGCCTCCGTTCATCAGAAGCCCACGACGATGTTTCGCACAATTATGCGATAGAAAAACCAGTGACCGTTTAATATGCGAGTTACTGCAGTTAGCTAGAGCAAATTAGAAAATTCGTTGTAAAGCGAGTTGACAATAAAACCTGTGAATATCCAATGTAATATCAATGAGCCTCTACTTCTAGGGTAAATTTGATAATTCAAAAGTTCTGTTTTCACAAAATGAATTTTTGGGTAAGGGGGAAATAACAGACTTTGTGATCCGATAGCTCTTTGTCATAAAGCTACTAATTCATTCCATTTAATTTTGCGAATATCGTTCACGTAAACAACACTAGTTTTAAATAAAAGCTATCCCACTTCTCAGGGAAACAACTTACTCTTTTAAAAAGATTTCAGAATTTACTACAAAATGCATCTTCGGCGAGCCAGCAAATCTCGAAATATAGAAGCAAGCCATTGAATCAATGCCTTAATAGATCTACAGAAATAATCAATCGTGAGCATTTTTGGAAATTTGTTCATAGCAGAAATGATATTGAAACTGATGTAAGTGGTCCGTGAGTGTTTTGCAACTATATGTTGTCATGGAGTGAATGGATAAAGTTCCAGGTACCTCTTTCATAAGAACGATGAACCGATTATAATCCCACATTCAACAGTACCATCTGTGGCAATACACATAGTCAGAAAAAGAGCATTTTTCTCCTATAAAATAATCTCTTAAAGTATTGAAAATCAGTTTCACCTTGCAATCTGCAACCAAATTTCTTAAAAGTAGAATCTAGAACGGTTTTTTTTATTTCTCCAGAAACGGGATGTACTCATTTCAGTACTTAAACCGAAAATCATGAGTATGCATAAGAAGGCTGCAACATCTAATTACTTCATCGTCAAAATGTATCGTTGATTAATTGGACATTTAAAAAAACACTGATTAAGTCTGGATGGTGTAATCTGTGTTTTTAAGAATTTTTGATAGCAGGTAATTGTAATTTTTCAACGATAGTATGAGTTTTTTCGATTTCGCAAAATAGTTTTGATGTATTATAGAACATAATCAAGCCATTACATTAATTATATTTTTAATAAGGTAATTATTCTGAACCGGATGGTGAAGTTATAAAATGCTTTCAAAAACATTTCGTGTATAATGATTAAACTTTTTTTTTTTTTTTTTTAAATTTTGCAGATTCTTTGGTAAATGCGACGGTTTTATGCATCCTGAGTGATATAAACTAAATAAATGGGTTGTTTTCGTGATTTTTTTGGGGGGGGGGAGTTGTAAGTTAGACAGCGATGGAGAAAATTGAAACTTCAAGTTCTTAGAATTATTTGGAGGAATCTTTGATGACAGAAAAATATGAAAAAAATATAACTATTTCTCAGGATTGATAATTGATTTCCATGATAAGGAACTAATAAGAGCACTTACTCATCCGTGAAAATATATCAGCAGTAAAATTAGCTATGTAAGTAATTCGAAAATGGAGGGAAAAACAGAAATAAAATGAACAAAAAGCAATATAAGAATCGCACCCCAAATGAAATAATCAATGAAGAAATGCAGGATTCATGTTGAAGGGAACAAATGTACAGGTATTGTGCTAGATCAGAGGAGAATACCTAATGCGACGTTCTTTAAGGTCATCGTACTAGAATACTAATAGTCGCACCATTCTTAGAATTGTTTGGAGGAAGCTATCGTATAAATTAGTCTTATTATTAAGGGAAATTTTTTTTAAAAAGATCGAAGCTAGTTAATTGTTTTAACAATTTTTTAAGTTTTAAAATTAAATTTCCAAAAATAAACCAATCTCAATGAAATTTGAGTATACTGTTAAGTAAAACGAGCTGTACAATATGACGCAATGAAATTTGAGTATGCTGGTAAGTAAAAGGAGCTGCACAATATGACGTTATGCAAAATAGTACCGCTGTTTTGGGAAATGTCATATGCACTGAGCATAAAAATGGATGTCTCAAAGTAAGGTGGCAATTATCGCTGAGTCTTGATACAGTGAAATTGTTATGATGGTTTCAAGGCATCATTGACCGAACAGTTTTGATGGCAAGATATTGGGAAACCAGAGGCAAGACAGTCAGAAGTGGCTAGATGGTTGAATGGGAGTCCTTCTATGATTCATAGACTTAGGCAACAATTTCTAACCATGGATCCAGCATCCAGAAGGCTTAGACAAGAACAACCAAGCGAGTGCCGATGACCGATATTCATTATGCACACGAAAGAATAGAACCACAACTCCGGCTGAACTCATATACTCCCTCCCTGCAAACTAAAGAAGGTTGGTATCCAGATCAGATATCCATCCTGACGAAGGCTTCACGAACGTGGTTTTTATGCGAGACGACCAGTCATTTGCGTCCCGCTCACGTCACGCCATATGGAGGAACGTTTGCAACGGACATGTCCACTGGACACGTGGTCAATGGAGGGCAATTTTCTTTATGGATAAGTCCAGGTTTAGCGTCGAAAGCAACAGTCACATTTTCATTTCGAGAGAGCGTTGGACTTATATTCATCCATTAATCATCCCGATATCCGTGAAATAGATGCATACGGATCAGGCCACGTCTGTGTTTCCCGTGGAAATGTTAATGCACATTACTATAGAAATGTTATCCTGTGTGTGCAATTATCAATAGCAGCAATAGCTTTCGTGCTGCAGGATGATAATGAGAGACACAGAGTTCGCATCGTGGATGCTTATCTTGAGCAGGAAATAGTCGAGAGCATGCTGTGGTCAGCTCGATCACTACCAGATCTCAACTCAATTGAACATGTTTGGAACGTTCTAGGACGACATTTAGCTGCTCTCAATCCCCCTCCTAAGACCCTAGTCACGCTTTCATCTGCTTTGGAAGAGCAATGGCTCACACTGCCTACACATATTTGAGAGCATCAAAATCGCTGTATTCCTTTAATATGGATCATACTCCATATTAAAGGTACTTTTGTTATACGAAACTTAGACCTCCCATTTGTTTATCATATAAATATGTTAATTTTGATGACACCATACTTGTCCGGTGATTTCTTTTTATTCTGCTTTGCATTTCGCTATGTGCTGTATAATGTGTATAAATTTCATTAAATTCCACGCATAACTTTTTATGTTATAGCCATTTTTGTGATTTTTCTTTAATTTATGTGGTAACCTTAGTTTATAATTCTCAGTAACTTTCAAATGCCTTTCGGATTGATATTGCTCCAATGAAAATTAATGATTTAGATGAAAAAGATTGAAAGAGGATTTACTTAACGCAAACATAAATATCTTTAAATCAAATAATTTTTTTTTCATAGCAGTCATTTTTCAATCATTTTTAAATTTCTAAATCCATTTTTAGATAGTTTGGAAATGTTTCGAACATCAGCTCTTTAAAAATGGTTACGTGCACCACAATCATATGCACCGGAAAACACACCTTGGAATATATGTATAGATGCTCACATAATGTTTTACATTTATTATGAACTATTAAGTTATGTATCATAGAAAATGTAACATTCTATAATGTTCACTTTTATCATCATTTCTAAAATAACAGATGGCATATAGTATTTCTCGAATGAAGTTGTTAAAGAAGAGTTGCTGCTCCTATTCAGCCACCATTATTTAGTATTTATTAAATGCAAATATTTACGATGCTTTATATGCGAAATGAAAGACACATATTTTCATGTAAATTTGCTGACATTTTATTTTATATTGTGTATGCGTTACACTATTGGCACTTACATGTGGTATTAAGGTTCTGTACAAACTACAAGGGAAGACCTGCGGAAATAATACCTTGTAATTTTAAACTATGATCAGGTAATAAAGGGAAAACTAAATTCCCTTCTAAAATTGTATGCTATACCTTGTGTACTCTTTTCTCCAAAATAACATACACTCTTTTTTCCAAAGTAATATACCATATCAGCGATAAGGGATAATTAATTCGTTTAGTTCAGTGAACACGATGTTTTTTAAATGGGATACGATCTAGTTGGCCCGAAAGATGCCATAAAACAATCTAATATAAATTAAAAAATTAATGAAAGCATATTAATCTAGCTATTTTTCAATGCATAATATTTGTAACACAACCATGTGATTAAAGATGGTTTTGGGATAAATTTAAAAAAATTACCAGAATTAGTTTATTAAATTATTTTAGCATCAAATTTTAAATTATCAAGTATCAAACTCCTTGGTAATTAAAAACTGCTTTCCTTCTTGATAATCAATACCGAACGACCAGATTTGATAGCAAAACTGTAGTCTCGATACAGCATTAGTGGTAAAAAATATGCAAAAATATAAACTTAAATAAAATTATTCTGAATTAACATACACTTCGAAAATGTTTATTGGACTTGATTGAAAAATTACTGCTATCGTGATCGGAAAGAAATGAGTTTGATTCTGATTCAGGTAAATAGAACCTTCTTTATCGAATCTATGTTCGTTACATAGTCTCAGCCATTCCATCCATTATAGAGTAGTATAAATTTGAAAAATCAGCTACTAGTTCATTGCAAATCATATCAGTTGTTCGCGGATCTAAATTACTAATTATTTCCATTTGAAATTACTTTTAGATAGTATCCTATATCTTCACAAATAGTTCACTGAATAGATATACTACAATGTAAATACAAAGTAAAATATTATATAATAATACCGAGTTTTCTGTTAACTAAACTTCGCGCATAGTGCAAAGCTAGTTCAAAATTGGCAGTATCTGTAATATTTCTGATAACACAATGTGCATTTTGAGATCGGTGAAATTCTCAGTAAAAACTCGAAGATATTAAGAGATATTTTTATATTAAATCGGAAGGAGTGCAAACTGGATCAAAACTCTCAACACATTTTACCAGGATTTGAACCTAGACTTGCCAGATGGAAATCCACTATACCACACAGCTTGTAAATTATATACTTCGAAATAGATATTCACTTCACAGAAAACTACTTGTTCTTGATAACTATTTCCCTGTTACGTTACAAACATTTATTTATTTATTTTTGTACTCTTGAAAGCTAAAAGCGATGTCTTATAAAACTAGATTTTTTTGCGGTTTAACTCTGGCTGAGGGCTGTGTTGCTGCAGCACGATTCGTTACAGTAAGTAATGATAAATATTACCACAGAATGAATATTTTCACTGAGTATTTAATTAAAATTTTAGTTAAAATATATCAGAATTGTAAAAAATGAAAACTCTGCAGAGTACAATAATTTTTACCAGTTTCTTTTTAAATTTAATTAGCAGTAAGTTGAATTAATTTGGACTATTTAAACAAAATGATAAACAAATAAAATTTTCTGTCTTTTTAAAAATTAAATTGAAATTAATTTTTTTAAAAGTTAAATTGAAAAATCCTAGAACTTTCATCTATATTATGTGATTGAAAGTGAAAGATATTTAGCATTGTAGATTTGAAATGTATCAATCCTGGATATGAAACAATTATTTCAGTTGCAATGATTTAATTATATTTTCAAATCACTCTTCATGGAAAAATATTTTCAATAATTTATTACCATTTTAAAATTAAATTTACCGTTCTGCGATTTAATATTAAAAATTTTTATTTAATTTTTCTATATATATGAATTGATTTCAGTTTAAATATACTTGTGAATCAAATGAATAATTTATCGAAACATTTGTATTGAACATTGATAACTAATTCTTAACTATCATTTCAGAATAAATATTTGTTAAATATTGTTATAAATGGTTTAGCAAACTGCTTATACCACATTCTAAGTTTTCAATGTAAAATTATGACAAATAATATAACTTATCTGGTATATAAGAAAAAATTAAGTGATATTTAAATATTTTGACATTAAAATTTAACGTGATATTTTAAACACCTCAATATATTGTTTCAGAATTTTAAAAATATTTTTCTAAGATAATATTTTATTCTATCATATGCTTTATTATAGATTGCATTATTTTCTTATAAACTAAATGAATAGGTTACATGTATGTAGTTAAAAAATAAGTAATGCAGAGTTGTGTGATAGCATAAGTATTTTCGCACTATGTTTATGCATCTTGGACGATTTGATCTTACAATCGAATGTCATTACTTAAATTATATTTTAAGTATATTTAGTTATGCAAAGAAAAACTTAAATATAATGAATTTTTCGAAAATTATTTTTTGATTAAAACAATTCATAGTATCATATGCATTTACCACAGATGCTTAAAGTATCAGTTTGGATACTGCAAATCGGCAAGATTTAGTAGTTTGCAAGAATTGATCATTAAATTTTATTGAGAACTCGAGTTAAATGAATTGAAATCATCTCAAGATTTAAGGAATTTCAGGAGAAAAATTTATTTTTCTTAAATGTCAATCAAGTTTTTAAAAATTAAAAATGCCATTAGTTTTAAAGTTTTGACTTAATTTTTATAGTCTTTTAAATTAAACTTTTGTGAAACTATGTCAATAATGGACAGTGTAAAAAGGAATAAATTTTAAAGGTAAATAATTGTTCATGTAGTATTTAGAGATCAATTTTCAAATTTAAAGATTGGGATATTCGATTTGTAAGTTGAAGTCATCTTTCCGTAGGAAATGATATTTTCAACAGTGATCATTTTCCTCTTATCGTGACCCAGACTGGAGGTAATAATGTGAACCATAGACCACCTAATTACTTGTATAGCCTAGTCGATTAAGTTCTTTTCCCGCAATTGGCTGTGATTACGGAAACAAGAGTAAAGAATAATGTAATTGATGATGCCGTTAAATATATCGCTGACACAATAATCCAAGCTGGGGATGTTGTTATTCCTAAAAGTTCTTCTATTACTCGTAAGTTTATGAAACCATGGTGAAATGAAAAGCGCCGACTATCTTATAAGAAACAAAGGAAGTAATGGAATATTTTCCGAAGATACCCAACTACGGAGAACCTTGTTGCTTTTAAAAAAGTCAAGCTCGTAGAATAAGACGCCAGAATCAAAGAAAATCTTGGATTCGTTATGTGTCTTCAATTACCTCATCGACATCCAGCAAACAATTGTGGAGGAAAATGAAAGCAGCCAATGGTATTTATCAGGATTATTCCATCCCTGTTTTAAAAACGGGAGCTGCTGTGCATTCCTCAACGGTGAATATTGCCAATGTCATCGGAGAAACCTTTGCTTGTGTGTCCAGCTCTGATTTATATAGTCCTACTTTTCAAAAGACTAAAAGAATAGCTGAGCGGATCTCTTTAAGATTTTCCGATCGAAGTAATCTACCGTACAATTGTGCTTTTGGATTATCAGAATTGAAGACTGCCTTATGTCAGGCAAACGACACCAGTCCCGGACCTGTTGAAATCTTTTAACAAATGCTCCATCATTTACATATAGATTCATTATTGAACACACTTTTATTGTTTAATAGAATCTGGACGGAACATGCTTATCTTACAGCATGGAGAGAAGCAATAGTGATTCCCATTTTGAAACCAGGCAAAGATTTCTCTGACCGTATGAGTTATCGTCCAATAGCTCTTACGAGTTGTTTATGTAAAACTTTCGAGCTTATGGTCAATGCTAGACTCACCTACGTCTTAGAGAAGAATAATTGCATCCCTCCTTATCAAAGTGGTTTTCGAAAAGGTCGATCCACTATTGATAATATAATACATCTGGAATCCCTTATTCGAAATGCTTTTGTAAGGAGAAACCATCTTGTTGCAATTTTCTTTGATATTGAGAAAGGATGTAATGATCGTACGTGGCGTTATGGCATTATCCGTACTATGTACAATCTTGGCTTTAAAGGTAATCTTCCGTTATTCACACAGAATTTTTTAGCCTTCCGTTTATTCAGAGTGCGCATTGGCACTACACTTTCCAATACTTTTATCCAAGCTAAGGGTGTTCCTTAAGGTAACGTTTTAAGCGTGACCGTTTTTAGCATATTTATCAGCAACATACTTCATCTATTACCATCTTTTATTCATAGTAGTTTATATGTTGACGACTTGGAAATTTCATATCAGGGTTCTAATATGAATGTAATTGAGAGACAATTGCAAAGAGCTGTAAATAATCTCAGTACTTGGTGTGTACAAAATGGCCTTAGCTTGTCTCCGAGTAAGAATTGTTGTGTTCGTTTCTGCAGGAAAACTAATGTTCTTCATGATCCTGTGCTTCACATAAACGGTAGACCTGCCCCTGTTGTCATTGAGATAAAAT
This sequence comes from Latrodectus geometricus, assembly GCA_026290005.1. Lineage (NCBI taxonomy): Eukaryota > Metazoa > Arthropoda > Arachnida > Araneae > Theridiidae > Latrodectus > Latrodectus geometricus. The sequence goes on along the minus strand of JAPDSC010123263.1, from coordinate 236,953 downwards.
TTCTTGAAGTGATTTTCGACAAGAAATTAACTTTCATTCCGCATGTATTACATCCGCGGAAGAAGTGCCAGCGATTGCTCAGTATTCTCAAGGTGCTTTCTAGTACATCTTGGGGTGCAGATTGCACATCACTTCTTCGAATTTACTAGTCGGTATTTTTATCTCGCATTGACTACGGTTGTGCTGCGTATGGATAAGCTAGATCTTCCGTCTAACGCAGATTGGACACTATTCATCTCTCTGCTTTAAGGATATGCTCTGGTGCATTTCACACTTCACCCGTCAAGAGTCTGTATGTAATCTGCCAACAATTACCATTAGACCTGCGGCGGATGCAGCTGTCTTTTAATTATTATTAACAATTATGTTCTCACCTCATCATCCCTTACATTCTACGATTCCAAATGCCGATCTTAAGAGATTGCATAATGCTAGACCATTCAGCATTCAACCTTTACTCAAGCGTATTAAATCCTATCTTTTGTTGTCTGACCTATGTGATGTCCGGATTGAGTCTACATACTTTTTCATACATCCTCCTTGGTATGACCGGCGCAGCTTGCCCTATTTGGACCTTGCGCTATAAAACCCAACCAACTAACCAACCAATCCTTAGTATGACCCACACGTTACAGTACTCAATGCCTTTGAAGACTTTAAAAAGTCGAACACAACCCCTGCTATTTTTCAACAGCTTTATGCATTTCATCGCTGTCAGTATGCTATGTACACTCCTGTCTAGACAGATGGATCCATGACTGCAGAGCATGTCGGCTGTGGAGTTTATATTGATAATTCCTTCTTCAGCTACAGCCTTCACAAATCCTGTTCTATTTTCACTGCTGAAGCCCTAGCTATATACCGTGCACTTCAGTATGTGAGTACTAAAAATGTGTGCGTAAATATTGCATATTGATGGATAGTAAGAATGTTTTAGAAGCTTTAAAGAATTGTAACTTTAATTGTCACACAGTTGTGTCCAAACTTTTCAAATTGCATGATTCGATCTCTCGAAATAGATTCGAGATACTGTTTTGCTGGATACCAAGCTACATAGGAATAGATGGCAGTGAGATGCGGCTGCAAGGTCTGCATTTACTTCTATTCTGCCTTCTGTTCCATCAATAGATGTGAGAAAAGGATTTAAACATTTTATAAATTCTTTTTGGAAGGAATCCTGGAGCATGCAAGTCAGCCACTAACTCTATTCCATTTTTTCATTTATCATTCCAATACATATTTTACCTGTACGAAACGCAGATGTCTGACTTACTCGCCTTCGTATTAGTCACACGAGTTTCACCCACAAACATCTATTCTTGAGCGATTTAAATCCTTGGTCTGAAACGTGTGATGAACCCTACACAATACATCATATTTTAATTGGGTGTTCAGATTTCAACCGTTACCGCTTCATATTTTTTAAGAGTAATATTTTAACATTACAAGACTTGATAGGGGAACCACTCCATTGCAATCTGTTAGCGTTTTTAAAGGCCATTAATTTTATTCTTTTTATCTAAATTTAGAAATATTTTAATCAAAAAGTTTTTAATTTTTTTCATTTTATCTACTTTCAAGAATATTTTAATCACAAATTTTTAATATTTATAAACATGCTTATCATTTAAACACAATATTTTATTTTCAAACTTTATAATTTTATGTTTTTGAATCGGTTGAACAAAATCAGGATAATTTCTAACTGATGTCTGGCGCAGCTTATCTATATTTGGACCTTGCGCCATTAACACTAACCAACCAACTAAAACAAATATTTCTTTAATCAATTCCGAGAGAAAGACAACGCTGTTTGCAGTGAGATGTTTAAGTTGAATCAAATTTAACTTTAAATTTATTTAAAAGTTATTGGGTACTAGATAAAACAAATTTGTGGTACTCCTATGTTCATTTCTTCGAGAAAAGCTCATGGCGAGTAACTTAAAACCCAATTTTCAAATTATTAATTTTAAGTAAACTTTGTTAATCCTTATGAGGATGAAACTCGATTGTATTGGAGTCTTTAAAAGATCGAATTTAATTTTATGACTGAGTCTTTTTCCTTATAATTTATATGCACTGACATGTAATGTTTCTCTATCCACCGAAAATGTTACTAAAAGTCAGCGGTCTGTTCTTCAGTTTAGTAATTCATCGGTTTAATTACCACTTATTTTGCCAAAATGTTTGTAATAGTTCAAAGGTAGGTTTCATTAAAATTAGCTCTCTTAAGGCTCACCGTTCCTAATGGTAAGACAACAGTCTTCTGATAATAAAGTTCTGGGTTCGATTCACTGTAGAAAAATGAAGAAAAGTCCCATTCATTGCAGAAAAATGAAAAATGGATGTTGCGATTTTGCCTTAAGCACGCATGTCTATCGGGGTGGGTATTTGGGAATTTCCGCGTTTCCTTCCTTCTTTGTAATACGTGTATGCGACATATTAGTAAGTCCATCCGCATGGAATTTACGCGGATATTAAAATTCTTTACAACGGTCTTCAGCCGTTAATGCGTTCACTACGCAGTGTTAAAATTAGCTTTCCTGAACAAAAAGAAACTAGATTCTTCTGACTATTGAGAAATCAAACATTTCTAGTAGAAAATAAAAGTGTATATAACTAAATTAAATGTGTTTAATATAGAATTTTGATTTTAATTTTAGATACTCGTTGGATTTTTCCCAACAAACAGAAATAATTAATAACTTATAAATAATTTGTAATTAATTGTATATATAGATGAAAATTATTATTTATTTATAATTAAATTAACTATAATAATTAATGAAATATCTGTAAAAGTTTTTTTCAAAGCAATGTGCTTGAATAAGCACAAGTTATAACTGAATAATTAAGACTTACTAACCCATTTTAAGTTCCGTAATGAATATTAAATAGCTCCGTCTTGCTTTTTATCATATTTCATACATGTGAGAAACAAGAAAAAGTAATTTAATGACTTATATATAGAAATGTATTTGCTTAGAAATAAAATTGATGATGTTTCTGAATGTATTTTTAAATTTTACTGGTGATTTTAGGTGATTTCAAGTATTTCGTGTGCTGTATGTGCAGCCCATGTTTGCCAGCCAGATGATGATGGATGTAAGAAAGTTTTTTCATAATAAATTTCAACTTATAATAACTAAACGTTTATCAATATTTTGCTTATTTTAAAAGTTTATTAATTTTATAATGTTACACATGAAATTTAAATATTAAATTTCTCAATTTTAATACAAAAAAAAAAAAAATTACAAGTATTTTTGTAAAAGGAAATTATTGAAGCTGTTGTGTGAATTTGGCAAGAGCTTGTAAAAATATTTAATTATGCATTGTTCCAAAAGCTTATGTCTCATGAACGTAAATGCATTTACACATTATATACTATTGAACCTTTTTGCTGTTACACAACAATCGCATCTTAATCGAATCTATAAAAACCTGTAATTTCTTTTGGTTTTCACAAGTACTTTCATGTTATTTACAGTTCCTTAGTGTAATCATGCTCCATTGACATTTTCATAAATGAGCGGGATTATAAACCTCTAAAATACTCTACTGATAAATCAGTTTCAAACTTGAACGTTGTGCTCAGAAAGTTTTTGTTTGTGTGAGATGTGGACATGCAGTGTCTATTTTAGCTCCATATGAAATCATAGTAACAAAATAGTTGCTTTTGTAATGCCTCTTGATACTGAATTTTGCATCATTTGAAAAAAGACAAGAAATTTATATTCATAACCGGCCCTCAAACTATAAGATTTGATATTTGCTTACTGGATGAAAATATCAAGTATTCTCCAAGTTATGTTCTATATCATCTTCAATCTCATTAGTATAATCTAAATTATTCTTCCCTTCATTGTTTAATATTATTTATACACTATGTATTTTTTATGCAAAATGTATTTAATTCTTTATATACTGTGGTTTTAGGGACAGTTTGTGAACTATGTTTTTTTACAACCTATATGTATTTTAGTATTTCTCTTCATGCATCTATGAAGTATGACATTTTATATTAATATAGAGATGACTCTTAATTTCTAATAAACACACAAATTTCATTTTGAGAAAAATCTCTTTATTCATCGATCAGTTTGTATACTCATCACTGATGATGATTTGTACCTTGGTTTTTTTCTTAAACTATTATCCAAGTATTTGTTGTATGATGGGTTCTAAATAGCTTAGATTGTTTGAAATTTCAAAAACTTAATTTTTTCTATTTCAACTTAAGAAATTCTACAATTTCATCTTTCGTCGTAACACTCAAAATTTTATAGTGAATAGAACTTCATAACACTCAGAATTTTACAGTGAATGAAAATATTTGGTTTTCTGATACTCGAAGAAACTCATTTGAATCAACTAAGTTGGAATTTTTCGAAGTTTACATAATAAGTTCAATCTATTTGTATATTTAGTTGAATTTGTTGGTAGATTGTGAATCAAAATTGGTATAACCAATGATGCAGAACATTTATTTTGGTTTCGTCGACATTTTGAGTTTAAATTGTGGTATTTATTTTCACACATTTAAAGGAATATAGTTTTCTAGTAAGAACCTTAAACTTAAAAATTATAATATTAATAAAGTTCTTTCATGTTAAATGCTTATTCTTTTCCATCTCATCAATGATGACGTGAAAATTGATAGAAGAGAATGCTAATTCAGATAACTACAAGATAAACAAGAAAATTCTTGCCATTGAATGAAGTTAGAATAAATATGCAAATTAGAGTATGTCGTCTTTAGACACCATTTAGTCCAGAGTAGGAATATCAGTTGTTATAAAAGCAGGTTCACAGCGCACATTCAACAATCATTACTCGTACAGTAGCGATGAGAAATGGACGTCTCAAAGGAGCTCGTTCAGTGCTTGCTTTACAACTTCAAAGTCGGCTTTTCAGCAGTTGCATCAAGCCGTTGAATATGTTTAGCATTTGGGGATACTGCTGTGAATGAATGTACGTCAAAGAAATGGTTTCACAAGTTCAGGTCGGGAGATTTGTCCCTCTGCACCCACACAAGATTATATATTTTGTCTGGTAGACTAGTCAAGAGATTCACTATGAGCTGCTATAAACGTGAAAAACGGTCCCTCAGGACCTGTACTGGCAGTAATTGGGACGTGTGCAACTGGTGTTGCAATAGGAGCCAGCACTGGTTAACCCCAAGGATGTACTGTTCTTGGCCGATAGCGCAAGACCGTATGTTACGCGTCTGTCCATGAGTACCATATAGCGATTTGGTTGGGAGACTTTGTTCCATACTCCTGACCTTGCACCATCAGATTACCAGCTCTTCCATTCCCTGGATAATCATCTTCATGGAAAATCCTTCGCCAATGAAGCAGACTTGCAAGTACTTACGGATTTCTTTGTGCCCAAAACTCCCGAGTTTTGCTACAAAGGAATTGTTCAACTGGAGACGCGTTAGCAGAAGGTGCTGAATGTCGATGATGAATACTTCGAAGACTAACAATAGGCTACACTTGCTGTAGGTTATGAGCTTTTAGGTTATTAGAAATGGCAAGAACTTTCTTGTAAACCTTATATTTATAATTTGAAAATAGAATTGTTTTTGAATGTTTTTAAATATACATAATTGTTAGTTATCAACAGTCCATGATGTAATGAATTGCCTAGAGCTATATTAGTGAAACAAAGAAAATTCTGATTGTTTTTAAAAAAAATAAGTATGAATTATATGCTTCATTAAAATCATTTTTGGGCTATAGAAATAGTTGAGATAGTATTTTATATATTTTCATACGAATTAGAATAGTGACAGAGAAACATTTACCATTAGTACCATCAAATTTGAGAAAAATCATTCTCTTTTAATTTTACATAAATGTTAGCATCAACAGCTAATCATGGAAAAGAATAGATGAAGATTTTGCAAAATCTTGATAAAACCGTATAAATTTAATTATCAAAATTGCTTGTTACAGTTCATAATAAATTATCTGTTTACGATAGTTACATATTTTTTGAATTTTACCTTAACATTTTTTTTTATTTCTTTATGAGTAGTATCTATAAAAACTGTGAATATTTTCTATTAGTATCATGTATGATTTTCATATTGCTGCTACACAAAGATATCATGACACAAGATATGAAATCTGGAAGTTCGAACCTTTTTTTTTAATTAGTTTTCCGAATCCTTTTTTTTATACAAGTACTTTAAATGAAAACTTATCTCTACTCGGAATTCCAGAATAGGAGGTTTTTGCATAACATTTTGAGATATAGTTAATTTGCATTTGGGCACCTGAAATGTTCATTTTACCAACTTTAAAAATGTAAGTGGAAAGAAGCGGAATAGATATGTTAGAAATAGTGTAAAATACGCAGGAAAATAAGTAGTTCTTATCAAATTATCCCAATACTTGCTTATAAAGATTAAAATAAACTGGTTGAGCTGCCATTTGCTTATATTTTTTAAACATTCTGCTTACTAGACATTTTTGCCAATTTCCATTAGTATTTTTTCCTGAAAAGAAAACTGCATTTGGAAGATCAAAAAGAATAGGATTACTACAAAGATTGCACACATACTGATATTGAAAGACTCTAAATATTTTTATTAGAAGAAGGCATAAGATACAAGCGCTATAAAATTCGGAAATATTTTTTCAGAATTACAAAATTATTGGAAGTATGCATGAAAAGAATATCACTGTTATAGTTGCCGAGCGGAATTTGGTGTGAACAGAAGCTGAATATAACAGGGGAAACTAATTATAGTAATCTAATAGAGATGGTAAGTGTTAAAAACCAAAGTGAGCTAGAGTATTAGAGTTAAGAATTCACGTCATCCTCTATGCAACCAATCTAGAAAAAATATGGATTTTGTGTGTAGTGAGTTGGTATATAGCTAAACAGAGATGCCTTATATTGAAATCTTTAATGGTAATGAAGAGAGGTTTCATCACTTGAAGAAAATTAAGATTCCATTGAAATGAAAATTTTCTTGCAGGAAATTACATGCTAATAATAGTGAGATTTGTGTTACCAATTGAGACTTGGTTAGCAAATAACTCTTCCGTCTGAAATATTCTCAGATGAGTAGGAAAGATACGACGACGGAAATCAGACTTTAACAACTACTACATTAAATTGAAATGTGATTTTATTAAGTAAATTAAAATGGTTATTTATGAGAAAAGAATTTGGCATTTAGTGTTGCATTGGCACTAGAAAAAAAATTTGAGTTTTAAGAAACGATGTTTATTAAGCATTCCTGCGAGCATTCCAAGAAATGAGAAAAATATAAATTTGAATAAAATAATTCTGATAATATATCTCCTTCTAACTTAAATTTGGGAAGGGATACTCAAGAAGGATTGCTCTTTTTAATTTAGTTGACAGTTTTCAAATGCACATTGTTAATTTTATATATCTTGCCTTATGTCATCAGGTTTCAATACGTCATAACCCCTATACTTTCAGTAGTCTATAATGTAGTATTTAAGTATATCTTGAATCTGTTTCTTAGTAAGCGAAATGTATAACTTTGAAAATTTTTTATCGATATTTAAGTTAAAAATTTTTAAATAAGATTTAAGATATACTTGTATTTTTCAAACATTTTTCAGTTCAAAAAGATTCATGATTATCCCAGCATATATACTGGGTCCAACGATGGATAATAATACAATAATTTGAAGTTCCTATGATAAAGTGTCTTATAACAAGAGCAAAAGGTGCGATGGCTTGGTTGGTTAGGGCGTCGTTCTCGTTACCAATAGGTGATGGGTTTGAATCCCATCTTAGCCGAAGATCCGTCGTGTTCACTAATGGTGACAGGGGCAAGTAAAATATGTCGGGTGGCAATGTCCTCCATGTTCCCATTACAAATTAATACCTCTAGGGGTGGTTTCAATCTCAAAATTGGAAGATTCAGATGGTGCTGCCATCTATGAGCCAAAAGTCGTACTACCACCTTCGTATGACGGTGCTCTAGTCAAAAATGGAAGACGCACTCTCTCTGACATCATTCATCTAGTCTCTGACGGGTGGGCTTGGCAACGCCAAGCCCCATCAGAAACAACATAACAAGAGGATAAATGTAAATTTTCTTATGGAGTGTTCTTACAGAATGTTCTAAGTAACTCTTGGTATTTATGTAAATTTGTAGAAACACATAAGATAAAAAAACTTGGAAAAAAGTAGGGTATAAAGGTTATTTGAAGACTAACTACTTATTTGAAATATTTTTCCATTATTTTGCATCAAAAAGATTGTTCTTAATAACCTCTAAAGTTATAATCTTTGGCACTCAGAAAATCGTGAATTTGCTGCAGCAATATTGGAATCTGCATTGTTTGAAATGTTTATCTATTAATTTTTTTAAATAAAGTTTGAAAACTGCTGTAATTGGAAATTAAAATTATCAGAAATAATTTAAATTATTTTTACTATGAGCAGAATCTAATATTTTATAAGCTAGAGGAATACAGTGTTCCGTTTCACACAGTAAGAAAATCACTTTAAATCAATTAAATTTCTTATGTATAACATTATTTTTTTTCAAATTCCTTTAAAAGACGTGTGTCAAACTTTGTATGACAGGCTTGTAGATTGTTAATACTCTTAAAGCCGAAAATAGTGAGGTTCTTTTAAATTAACATAAAATAAGATGTACCACAAAAAAATTTACGACTTAGAATGTTTTAATTATAGATACCGTTCTTTTGTTCTTGTGGCAATTAGATTTTATAATGTTCATTCTAGGAAATTTTTCTTTGAAGAGTTTCTTTAAAAGAAAGAGAAAAAACAAAATTGTAACCGTGATCAATTTCACATACTCCTTTCTTCTATCATTTAAATCAACACAGAATCATATTTGCTTGAATTCACTTAAATCAAGTAGTGTTTTGATTTTTTACAAGTCAGATTAAATTTATAAACTTATTTTTTAAAAAGTAGAGTAAAGATGACAAAGTGGAATCATCTTTGGCAGAGTTTAAAATTGAATGAATTTCAATAAAAAGTCTAAACAAATAAATTATAATAATGCATATTATAATTATTTTTTCTAAAGTTGTGTGCTTAGCAGTTTTAATCTGAACTAATGTCAAAATGGCGTACAATCGCGATGACTATATTCAAAAGTGACTGATACTTGCCGCGAAGTTGTATGACAAGATTTCATGATTTCAGAGATAACAAATTTTAATTTACAAATTGAAGTCCTTTTTTAGTTTGAAAAAAATTTTAAAATAAATATGAACCAAATGAAGAACTAAAATTCCAAGCATGAAGCGAATAATCTAATTAACGTTATACTAAGCATCCGGGCTTACCCATATATTCAAGTTTCAAATTCTAATAATTTTTCTGTATTGACACAGATAATATTGAAATTAGGGTATTTTTTAAATTTTCTTTTACATTCGAATTTGTTGAAGCCCATTTGAGAATTAGTTAACACTTCAAAGATTATTTTTAAAATCGAAGAATTTTTTTTTATGTATTTATCCAGTATAGTTCATCTTAGCTCTCTGAAAGACTAAGTTCTTAGTGGATGGCTTCTGGTTTGAAACATATTGAACAGGCAAACAGATGAATTTTTGCCCGCGTATTTTTTGGATAGATGTGCTTCAGAGTTTTCTGGTGTATTAATGCTGAGTTTGTAGCTGAATAGTTCTAAATTTCAATTCAACCGCTCACTACACTTTCACACCATCATTCATACTTCGCTCTTTGATGTTGGAAGTAGCTTTGAGTCCAGTTTAAAATTTTAGTCCCAATCAAATCAGTTTTCATGTGTTAAGTGATTTCGAAAAAATAAAGTTTTTTGATGGGTTGCACAAAGCTTATGTCCATCAAAAAGACTGATTTTCTTTTTTGAACCGCGGTGAATTCTTAAAACATTTTAGGGTAATCGGTTATATCTACTTCAATATTAATCGTTTAAAACTTTCTTATGTCAGGACCATTTTATTCATAAAATGAAGAATTTAAAGCGAAATGTAAATTTCTATAATATGATGTTAAGGAAAAGGATTCTTTCAGAAAACGTATGAAAAATGAAAATTCAAATGAGACTGTTTTAAAAATTATTTTTTATTAGAAATTAAATTTTTTTATTAATTTACAATATCGTAATCAATTGCCTCGAGATAGAATCATTCAGATTCTATCTAGGATTTATTTTGAAAGCTTACAGTTTAAAAAATGTTTCATTGTTTGAGATGAAAGAAATTGTTTTTAACAGTGTGTAATATTTTCAAGGTGGTTGCTACGAATCCTTGAAATTCTACTCAAAAGTGTAGAATTTAACAAATTTTAAATGTTCAATTATACTTAAAATTAGAATTAAAGACAGCTAATGGAAGAAACTTTTAAAAGATAATTTTAAAATATACAAGAAATATTAAACTATACATTTAGAGGGACTATATATAAATTAAACAAACTATACATTATGCCAGAAAAGCTGATAGTTAATTATTTAAATAAACATATAATTTTAATACTTCATAAGAGAAATAGATTTCCATTGATTTACCCCGATGGTAGTTATAACAAGGTCCAACACAGGTTTCTCGATTTCACAGTAAGTTAAAATCAAAGATTTAACTTTAATGTAATTAATTTTTAAAAAATATTTATATAATATATTTTTTGCAGATTCCCGTATGCTTTACTTTTTTGCTATTTTCTATTTATTAGAATATTGCATTCTGAGTCGTGGATTAATAAGAGGAGTAGAAGAAGTAAGCTTGAAATTTTCTTTGCTTAGAGACATTTATTTTCATTGCTTTTGAAAGTACGAATATTATACACATTATAATTATTAAACATATATTTTCAGAAAACTTTTTACATTAATTATTTACTATATAATCAAATTTACACTTTAATTTTAAAATCTTATGATTTTCTCAAATTTTGATTTGTTTTTATTATTTATTTTCTGTTTCTAATATGGGTGAATGAGCTAGGTTTAGGTTGCGAGGTTAGTCTTTAATTTTTAATTTTTTTTTTAGGAAAGATATTAAAAGACTCGAAATAAATTATTTAAAACATGCATTATTTTAAATTATGCATTTTTCGAAAACTTTAAAGCAATTATATATGACTAACTATGACGTAGTGATAGCACAGTACTTAGCGGAATATAAGGTGTCAATTTCGAATCCAGCTATTACTGAACAATTGGAGGGGGATTTTGTCCTTCTGCATGAGGTGGGTGCTCGGGAGTTTTACGATTTCCTTCCTTATGACACATGAATACAGCTGACTATCGAGAAAAATTCTTCCTGAAAAACGATTTACATGGAGATGTGAGTTAAAATAAAACAAATCGCAGGGTAATTTCAAATGAAATTATTAACTACACATATATTTTTAAAATTTATATGCAGTAAAATGTTATTAATGTATATTAATATAAACTTTAAATATTAAATTTTTAATAACTATAAAAATTTTGTATACATCGATATTTCAAATTGTTTATGTATTTCAAATGCTTTGACTGAATAAGTTGAATACATACACAAATTGGTACAAAATCGTACAAAAACTAGTACAAAATCGTATCGTAAGATTTATAACATCATCTAGTTATATCCTAATCTATCGCTATTAAATTGATAAAAATGTCATATGAATTAAACTGAATGCTTTTGTAATTTTTCTTCTAAGCTTATTTTGAATGAATTGCTTTAAAGTAACAAATCTCATTCTAATTGATTCAATGTAGTATTTCTTAAAAAATGTTCAATATGAATATTGATGAAAACATATTCTTTTTTTTTCAAAAAACTTACTCATAATTGATATTACATACCTGATACTATCTCTAACTTAATAACAAATTCAGTAATATCTTTCTTTTATCTTTTTATTCAAGTTCATTTGCATATGTTATGTTTAGCAGTACAATTTCTTCAAACGAAAGCTTCAAACTTTTATATTATTTTGATCTTTGCAAAATTACTGTCATCATAATTACACACTTTCATGGACATCATAAATGTTAAACTAATGCCAGAAATTCATCGATTTTTTTTTTTTTACAAAGTATAGATGCCTTAAATTGGTATTCATTGTTTTTAATATATGTTAAAAACACACACACAGACAGAGAGAGATTTAAACAATGCTTGCATTACAAATGGAATACAAATGTTTTATTGTAATTAAAAAGGCATTTTATGTATATATTGCATATTATACTAACCTAAATATTTTATAAAAATATTGAGGCGAGTTGGCAGCTGAATGATTATTAATTTGGCTTTCATATCAATTGTTTATTCGATCTCCGTCCTCAGTGTGGATATTAGTATTTGTTTGTAATTTTTATCTGCAGTATCTTGTTTGATTTAGTCCTCTTTCATAAAATGTGATCATAGATCGACAAATAAACCGAACTTTAAGGCTGCAGTTAAGTTTTTGCCATTTTTTTTTGATAAAATTAACTAACTAAACTGTTTTCACACATTGCAACATTTTATTAACTTCTACGAACTATTACTGCATAGAAATTATTTTCAAAGTAATTCAATTAGTCATTTCTTTGAATAATTTTGTTTGGACATATTGCCAACTTATTCTAGGATTAATAAACATTCTCTAATATATTTACCAGTACTCCCATTTTATTAATACTTGATAAGTAATAACTATTTGTTTTTCTATAATGCATTAATCTTATAACTGGTTCTCGTAATTTTAAGTAGAAGTAATTTGCAAAATACTGTTAGATGTATCATAACTTATAGATGTAAAATTCATTTAAAAATAATGTAATTCTACGATAAGATTTTACAATATCAATATCGGCTCTTATATTATCTTCACTGATTTTTTTTATCTATTAAACTTTTTATTTTATTTTAGGAAAAAAGGTATAAAATTCTTTTATGGGTTAGCTGGACAGTTTTAACTATTGGCTTGCTTTTTTCAGCTGCTATCTACGAGATTATTAAGTATTATGTAAGTTGATAAAGTTCTCTTTATAAATATGAACTTTTAAATGATCAGTATGAAATAAGTATAGTTTATTTTTGAAACTTTAAGTAATATCTTAAAATTTAAGAAATTTCAGACAATATTGGAAAAATAGTGAAATATTTGTATAATGTTAGGATATATTAGTACAAATTTTATCAAATGTAAGAATAAAAATATAGGTATTTAAAAAAATTGAGAAACATGATTCTTCATTGTTTTCAAGTGTTTTTCGTAATATCCTATTATAATTTTATCAGAAAATTTATATTGATGCAGTCTCTTTTAACCATAATTTTAATTTTATAAAGTAAAAATATGTTGCGCAATATCTCATTTAATATACTTTTGCAATTGAAATTATATGGCATATGACAGTGAAAATAAAAGCTTCATATTTTTCTTTGTATCTGCAAATAGAAACTTTCTATGTCTAAAAGAAGGTATACAGGAATTCAAGAAATTATGGTCTAAATCAAGATTATATATATATATATATATATATATATATATATATATATATAT
>JAPDSC010123263.1:209060-222533 GCA_026290005.1 Latrodectus geometricus | reverse complement strand
AAAATCTTTCTGTCGACTGAATATCTTAAGATTAGAATTATTGTTGTCAAGTGTTCTGCGTAACAGAACTTTTTGAAAGAACTGGACAGCTGGAAATTTTACTTGCAAATTTGCTTGATTTCCTGATGCAAAATGTTTTCTTAATTACCGTTACATTTTTTTCTTAGAAGACGACACAGTTTCTTCGGAGTGGAAGGATTATGAGATTAACAAATAAATCACTATATATTGATATCATCCAATTTCTCCTGTTAGTGAAGTATCATCCATTTATACAAAAGCTATTATTATTATTCCTTAGTTACTTGCATGAATCATCGTTAGCCTTGCCCAAAATACTCAATAAAAGCGTTCTAAAACATTCTGTTTTTTCCCCTCCTTGCATTTACTGTGTTGAAAATGGTATTGCATTGAAGATTCACTGAAATTCAATTTTCAATATAATTTCTTGTTCTAGTGTTATCGAGGAATATTCTGAGGAGAGTCGATTTCTAGAAAAGAAATATTATGACATAGAATTCTGAAAATTTTACCAGTTTAGAGTGGTATCTTTAGGCGACTTATACCATTTTATAATGAATCATAATGTGATACAGTTATTGTCTAACTATTTATTACTTACATTTCATTATTACTTATAGATTATCTTACACAATCTTAATTGTAGAAGTTCAATTGGAAAATGTATTAATTTTCCAACATTTTACATTTTTAAGAGCATTTTATCTTTTTAGAAAAGTTTAGAGACAAATGGTGAACTTATAGTCGGTGATTTGATAATTGCAGGGATATTTTTTAGTCTTGGTTTCTTATTGGTAAGTATACCAAACATTTTCTTAAATTTTATTTCTTGAAGTTTTCGAAACACATATCTTGAAATAGTTTGAGAAATAATTTCTTAGAAAAAAATTAGATGTATGATTAATTGAAACAATATATCAATGACTAATAAAATAATTAAGAAACTTTTTATAATTAATGCAAGTCATTATCGAACATGATCTTGATTCGAAAAATTCGCCAACATTAATACACACATAAGAAATAAATGTATTTTAGTTACTTAATCATTTATTTTAAGAATATTTATCAATTAATGATTAAATTTATTATATATAGTTCTCTTATGAAGTTTTCTAAAGTTATGAAGTAAATGCAGTACATAAAAACATAGCATTTTATTACGTTAATATTTTTTAAATCAATTTTAACATCGGCTGTGCTATTAAGTCGGCTGTCTATTCAACGGCTATTCAATCGGATATAAGTCAACTTCAGCTGTTATTTAAAATTTTAATTAAACTTATAATTCTAATTTAAGAGGGGTTGTTAACAAAGATACATTTATTTCTGTACTTTTTTTTTTTAAAAAAAATTCTATAATTTTGTTCACTATTGAATTAAATCTTCTTTTTGGTATTCCTTAATGCTAACTTAAGTTTGGTTATTATGATACTTTTTCTGTCACCAAAGTTGCCTCTTAATTTTGTTAACTTTCTCTTAATTTAAAATACGGTCAAGTGACTAAATAAACTTAGGAAGTGACACTCTTTTTGACACATTACATTAGAAAAAGGAAATCGTGCCCATAGGAATTTTTAACGTAAATAAACACTTTTAGTATAACAATTTCTATTTTATTTAAGCTATTAATATTTTGAAAATATTTACTTTTTAAAACCAATTTCTACTTAATAAGTGCTGATAAAAGGATACCTAGAATTTCGTAATAGTTGCTAAAATAAGCTTACAAGTGAAATGAAAGCTCTGGAAAGACAAAGATGCACAAATGCGAGCTGGATCAGATGGTTGTGTCTCATGCCCGAACTATTCCTTGCTCATCATTATCAGTTACTGAACTTGATATAGCCATTTTAATAGCACCAATGGATATTTTCTCCATTTCCAGACCTTTGACTGAGTTGAATTTATATTTATATTAGGCAGATATTTCGCTTTAACCCAATCAAAATCGAAGGAACCTTCTTCGGTGCTGTCGTTTGAATGATTTTCAGCTGTGGAATTTTCAAGTGGGAGTTAGTCCAATGTTAAGTTCCTGCTATACCATTTGCTAGGTACAGCGATTATCATAAATGAATATCTTATATGGACATTATTCAAAATTACTGAAGACAATGGCCTTTCTGTGTGCTATTCATCCAGAAAAATATTAATGTGGAATTTCGTAAGCTACCTGAATATAATATCCTACTTCCATATGATAACTGTAGAGATTCAACTTATTTTTGATTTAATTTCAATTTAAAATCAAAGAATTATACGAGCTTAATATGTTCTTTGGTCAATTTCATTTTTCTTTTTATCTAAAATTTATCCTTCTGAAAACTCCTCGAAATTGTACTGTAAAAACAGTGTTGGGGAAAAAGATAACTCCTATTTTCAAATATAAGACTTATTTCTTTTTTACGACCTTTCATCATCACTTGTTTTAAAAAAAATCACATAAATCCTCGTATATAAGGATATTTTTAAAGTTTATTTATTGACCTATCTTAAATAGGAAGAAAATGATATTTGAGAATTAACTTATGCATATAACATGTAATTTAATAGAAACAGTTATAGTGAAAAAGGAATTTAGTGGTGCTATTACACTTATATAGATACATATAATATAGCCAAATATTTTGCATAAAAAATAGTATGCTGGTAAAATGTTATTCTGCAGGAAAATATTTTAATTTTTATAAAAATCTCTTTATTTGTAGTGTGCAAGAATTGTGCATAGAAAAAGAATATCTTTTCATTTAAGTTTTTTCTTTTTTGTTGCGATAGATATATTTTACATGGGGAGCAATTCTGCTGTGGAAAACAATGCCAATTCAAGAAGAACATGGTCAGTATAAAAATTTTGTAATAAGAGTTTGTTTTTACGCAGAACTCAATAATTTGTACCATCAAAGAGTTATCAGATATATCTAGTCCAAAAATATAACCAAAATATAAAGTGGAAAGTTTTGGAATCTGTATTTCAGCTACCGGAGCTGTTTTCAACAAGAATCTTTTGACTACTCTCAATAAATTCAATAAATGAATTACAAGAATCTCAGTGATAAGTTGTACATTTCCATAACAACATGAATTCTTGATTCTGTTTAAATAAATATTTAACATATCATCAAATATAATAAGGTAGATATCCTACGTATATTTGACATTTTTCAAGATTTTATTAAATACTATTGACAACATGTATTAAGTATGATACTTCCGTTATAGGTAGCAGCGAAAATGTATAATAGTTGATTTGGAAAACTTATCAGTGTATTGCTTTTCAAACCTGAGATGGTACTCGTATTGATAGTCCAAAGTACACAAATGTTTCGATCAATTTTTACACTTTCCTTTTTGCAAACGCTTGGAATTTAATTTCCCCAATCAGTCATGTAATTTATATTTATTAAATTTCATTACATGAATCACGAGATGTAACTTCTATATAATAATATAGAAGAGCTTATGCAGGTTCAAAATTCATTTAACTTAATGTCCTTCCAAAGTTATGGTTATAATAGATGAGTGCCCCTATTATAGTCTATCATATATCTATAGGCAGTGCTATATGCATTTCGGTGGGACTCAGATTGGATTCCATCAATTGTTGAAAAACCCAAGGTGTATTTTTTTTCTAATTTTTGGGTGCATCTATGGTGTTTCTTGGTTTTCTCCCATAACTACATAAATAACCCTTATTGTTTACGACAAGTTCTCCTAAAAAAATTATTATGTTATAGATATTCTAAAAATTCTTACTGGAGTTTTTTTATTAGATTATCCATTGTACGGCGAAAAAAATATCTGATGCTAAAGAGACTTGATAGAATTGTTGATTTTGATGTGTGAGAGTATTCTGTAATGAGCTAGTGGAGTGACAATAATTAACTACATTGCAAGAACTTTTTATAATCTGGGCAAATATTCAAAATTAAGGCTCTTGCAATCTTTGAATTAAGCAAATATATCATTATATAAATTTTTCATGTAAAATATATGTGTATTATTCTCGTAACTAAAGATAAGAAAAATGCAAATCACAATTGCAGACAAATACCGTTAAACCATGTCAAGCCATCAAAACCCCTGCTGATACTTAGATATGTACCAATTATTGATAAAATGTAAAATATGATAAAATTCATCGAAAAAGATTTTTGAAATTTTAAGCTAAACTGTTAGAATATACTAATAATCGCTTATTGTTGTACAATCAAATTAGAAGGAACATTTACATTGGACTGAATTAATCCTTTATAAATGACACTTGTCTAACACCAAGTTTTCAGCCAAATGATTGTCGAGCTAGTAGCCAAAATCTCTTATCCTTTAATTAGATTATATTTGTGTAAAGCATAAGTATTATTTGAATTATATATTTGTTTTTGTTGGTTACTTATCTTATTTATGGCTCTAATTTTTATTTGACACTTTATATTTACAGGTCAAAATGTTTGAAGATGAAAATGTTCATTTATCGAAATTATTAAAGAAATTATTTATCGAAATAATGCGTGTAATTTGTAGTTATATATAAAATATTTTTAGTTAATAAAGTACATTTTTTATCACTTTAAAGGGATTTTCTAATTTTAAGCAATTTGTTATGTTTCCTTATTTTTCTTCAGTGTTTAAAAAATAATCTTTAAACCTTTTCCAATCCATTATATTATCTATTATATTATTATTCAGATCTTTCCATCCTTTTTAAAATTGCAATCTATGTGTAAGAGCTGTGATAGGAGGAAAAATACGTCATTATATCCTTTCCTTTTATATTTTCGCTATATAACGTTAAAAACAATATCTACCATATTTTTCGATTTTTTTAAATATTGATTTCTCCCTCTCACACATATACAAAGGAGAATGATTTCACCTTCCCCAATAAATCGCTCGTCAGAAAGGCATTGGATCACGGTTTGAAAGGAGTATTGACTTCTAAACTTAATGGCTTCGTATCTAAAGGAAGTTTTCAAATATTTTGCAGCTAGTATGATTTGTTTTTAGCTTATTTCTACATGAGATATTATTTTGTGGCATAAAACATCAATGTGTATGTGTTAAATAGGCTGATAATTAAAATATTATGTAATATGTAAACTTTTATGCGTTAAACTATAGCTTTTTCACTATTAAATTAAAAAACTTTAACGCTTTGGATTTTTGCAAAACGTTAAAAAAGAAGAAAAAAAAAAAAGAACAATAAAAATTCTGCTTCTATTTTCACTGCATTGATTTAATATTTGGCATTCCACAATCCATAACTAGATTAAAACTTAAGATATATTTTGTAATATATACTTTTACATTTAAAACTAGAATTTCACTTACGGGACATTATATTTTGACTGTTCCATAGAGGCAGTTTTTTTTTTCTTAAATTATCACGAATAAAATCCTTATTATTTAAAATTTCCGAAATAACATGTTCCAATATTTCACTCTTAAAGTAAAATGTTTGATAATTTTCCTCCAAAAATAAAGAATTTTGATATGATAGAAACATGCTTATGCAGTTATAAAAAAGGAAAATAAATTCATCATAATATCAAGGAAACCTTGATAATGAACACAAAAAGAAAAAGCGAAAAAATTGAAGATGCTTATTATCGATATTAATGGTATGAACTTAGCATTTGACCACTTGTTTCAGCTTTGCTATTTCCTTCTTGAAGTGTATTATTAAGTTTCTTAATTTAGTAGAATGTTGCGTTGGACATATAGTTAAAATGACATCTGTTAAGGTCACTGTACCTATGTTCTTTTGCTATTTATAGTTTTCTTGCCTATCGAACTTTAATTTGCTTGTCGAAAACTTGCGCTCATTTCTATTGCAAAGGACATATGGACAATTCAGATCAATCTGTAGAATATCAAATATGCATTAAATACCAGAATGTTGTGTCCTAATTCAGATTTGCAAATTTGTAACCAGTAAAAAATATTTACTCTTTAATATTATGAAGTTAAAAAATACATTTTACAGAATAGTTTTTCTATTTTAGTCACTGCAAAAACTTGTGATTGTGATATTAAATTTTTTTAAATGTAAATTATAAATTTTCTGGTGCCAATAGTTACACAGGTCACTAAATTATAAAACTGCCTTAGAAAAGATAGAGAAAAAAATGCATACACTAATATAAAATAAAGTTCGTACTTAAAAAGATAGCTCTAATTAATACAGTTTACAAACATAGTAGTATTTCCGGTTAATTAAGGTAGTATGTTAACGTCTCTTTAATATGTAGCTGAAAAATAATGAATAAATATGTAGCGCAAAGATTTTTCATTATTTCAAATTATTTTCGGATATTTTCTCAGGGTTTTAATCAAGACCATTCCAACCATCGCAGTTCTGTGATAATTTTGATGACATATGTAATGAGTTCGTTTTTGATCTAGCGAAAAAGAAATTGATAGGTAGGTCCTAGTGTAATTAGAAGGCTAAAGTTTCAAATATGCCATTTATATTTGATTCTATGCAAATTTAAAAATTTTAGTTGTTTCTTAAATTGTTCAAAAGGGCTTTTGACTACTTAATTTAATAACAGATCATACTCAGTTGCTCGTTATTAATATTCAAATTGATATTTTTCCCATATTTATCTATTGGTACAAGTAAATTTATCTGTATTGTTCTAAAAAATTATTGAAAGGCATAAAACGTGAGTGAAAAGGAAAGATTTTTTATATTTAAATTGATTTTTTTTAGAATTAATTGTTGAGCCCTTTAAACTTTTTGTATTATGCTTTGTCCCTTTATAATCACCTTTAAAGAAAAATTCCCTTACATTTTTATTGGATATTTTGTTTTGTTAATTTTTTGAGAAACGTAGATTTTATCTGCTTTAATATTTATTTTAAGAAAAATTATAAATATTAGAATATTTTGAAAGTTACATAAACTACAAGTGAAAAAAGTGCATGCTTTAAAAAGAGTAAAATAATTTTTTGAAATTTGACCTTTACTGTTCCAATTAAACGTTTATAAAAAAACACAATAAATTAGCTTGCTTCATTATAATGATGGAAACACAAGAAATCTAAACGCGATGACCGTGTCTACTAGTCTACATATTCTTTTTTTTTTCAAACTTATAAAAAAGGGGAAAAACTTGACACTAATTGAACTTCAAAACTAGTAGAGCATTTTCTGGCATTTCCATACTGTCGTCATTAAAGATAAATATAAATATACAAGAAACATATGTAATTTTATTTTTTTCAAACTCTGAGAGATCATAAATCTTTATTTAATCATTTATATGAATCTTTATTCTTATATTTCTTACTATCATTCTGACAAATTCTTTGAGTCTATTTTCTACTATTAAGTAATTTCAGATCTGTTTGTCCAATTTAGAATATGAATTGAAAGTTGTTTATAAGAAAAATGCATGCTATTAAGCCATGTCATTGATCTGCAAAGGAAATGTTATTTGGAGTAACACTTATTAGTACAATTTTTGTAACTATTTGTTATTTTAAATTAAAGT
The DNA here is from genome assembly GCA_026290005.1 of Latrodectus geometricus. Classification (NCBI taxonomy): domain Eukaryota; kingdom Metazoa; phylum Arthropoda; class Arachnida; order Araneae; family Theridiidae; genus Latrodectus; species Latrodectus geometricus. The sequence continues at coordinate 215,016 of JAPDSC010123263.1, read as the reverse complement.
ATTTTAGTCGCCTTTAATGATTATTTTTATTATTCTAAGCATAAAAATTTACCTTCAGGTAAATTCAATTTTCCAAAAATATTTGATTGTAGTGTAGCAACAAGTACTATTGAAAACACACGAATTGAAAATTTCAATCATAAAGCACAATAGAGATTAATGTTTTTCCACACTGACGTGTGAATGATTTGTATCTGTGGAAGAGTTCTGGAAAAGAATTAAGCAAAAGATGATACAAAATGAATTAAGATAACAGTTTTGTATTATTATATTACTAAATAAATATTGAAGTTCAGAAATTATATGTTGAAGAACAAATAATGAGGAATAAAATAAAAAGAAAAATTGTCTGTTCAGTTTCTGGGTTGAATTTGATGATTCTGTAAATTGGTAAGCAAAACATTTGCAAGTCCATCTCCAGTCACATCACTCCTTTACCTAGTTCAGCTATTAATATGTAACTTAGCAGCTGAACTCAGTTAAGCAGTAAAATCTGAATACGATGATCTTAGAGAAAACATGTATGATGCTGTGCTTAGTAATAATTTTGAAAAGAATTATTTAACTTACATATAATCAAAGAGAAATCAATATTGCATTCAAAACTGTTTCCAGTTACACAACCCACAAGCAATATTTTTCCAAATAATATATTTTCACCCAAATTTAGATAAATATCAAGCTACAGATATATAAAAATGTGATAAGTTGAAGTTATTTTCGATGAACAACTCAAGTTATTTGTGGATTGAATGAGAAATCTGAAATACACATCTGAACAGTGTTCAGCAACACAATTTTCAAAAATTACGTTGCTGAGCAATGTCGGTATAAAAGAATTAAATATAATCTACAGTTACATGTCATGATACAAAAATAAACGTCAAAAATGATTCAAATTTTTAATAAGGGCCTTTATATTATGTGTGAGAAAGACATTTTTTCCAATCCAAAGGATTGTGTTTTGGATTCCTTTAACAGCCGACGGCCATCGGTGTAAGAATTGTTAACAGATCCGCGGCTCAACGCAACTGGTACGTAGAAAGGAAAGTGCTTTTTCAGATTTTTACTTCATTTCCCGACCCATGGTTAAAAACTAGTAATAATAGTTGTGTTTTGGGCCTTCGATCAAAAGAAACTGGAAATTGTGATGGCTCCAGATAAAATAGATAAGTGGCCACATGAGATATCTTTCATATATTACCACGAGAAATAAAATGTTTTTGTGTTTAATGCATATTTTTAAATCTATAATCTTTCCTCTAGATATTTGTCATCAATAATTTATGTTAAATTTATACTTCATTACCTCATAATTAATAAAATTAAAATATAAGAAAGTTCAACTAAACAATGGAACTAAAACTGGAGCAAAATAAATATTAAATTAAATAAAAAAATGCTCATAATGATGAAAATATATATATATATGTAGCATGGCAAAATGATTAATTTTTTTCCAACCTTTTTGCTTCTTGCAAATTCTATTTTTTTCAGAAAGTGAAATTCGTAATCAAAATAATTCCAAAAAGTTAATCAAAATTCCATCTCTTGTCCAAAATCACGTTCAATTTTACCACCTTACAGTTATAAGGGTGGCCAAGCTAAATGCGGTAAAATTTAAATTGAATTTTGTATCATCAAATGAGTTTATAGAACTCTTTTTTTATACATGGGTATCGGAAGGGTTTTCCACGAGATCAATGTACACTGCTTCTAAATAAAATTTGGTGTAGGCTTTTTAATATATTTAGAACTTTTAACATGCGTGTAAAATTTTTATTGAAAATAAATCTTGACTTTTCTCGTGATTATATATATTCACGAGAAAAAGTCGAGATTTATCTAATCGATAACGAGATTTATTATATATATATATATATAAAGCATTGAAGAGTTCTTTGGGGGAATAACACGAATATTGTTAGACTGTCTTTCGTGTTAGTTAGAAAAGGATGTCTGTTTTGCATAGCTAACCATCTTTCTCCTGATGAAGACGTGGTCCCTATGCTTTTTCCTTATTTGTATTATATATTACATTGTTTTTCTTGATATTAAATTGTATAGTTTCTTTTTTGTTCTATCTTTATCTATTAAATACATTTTACTTAATATATATATCTATATAATCCTGAAATTGTCAAAAAAGTTTTGAGATTTCTATTTTAATTTTAAATATTTTTGAAGAAATTGTAGAAATGATTCCACCAAATATCTCAGATTTACGCAATTTTATTTTTCCTTAAAGAAGCTTTGAGTAAAAACTACCACTTGACAAATATGGAATAAAAAATAATTTAATAATTTCCACTTTTTATTATTTGAATACATTGATTCTTTACGATAATGGATTTTACTCCATGAAAATGTTCAATATCATGAAAACGAATACTGAGAGCAGTTCACTGTGGCAGAAGAACGCGATGCGGAAAAAAAATTAGTTTAATCCTCTTTTCTTTTTAACCTGGAGATAGGATAAGCTGAAAAGAGACCCAATTTGCGGCGTTGTGCCTCGAGATGTCATTAGTCGCAGCAAAATTCAGCCATCCAATCACTTTTAGATGTCTCAGTTGTAGCGGGAAAAGGAATTTATCTACAACACATAATGTGGAATAATCAGCTTTAAAACGCATCTTTAGCGGATAAGGGGAAATGATGCTAGATTGTAGAAGAGAATGTTATCTCCGTGTTTGAAACGTCGGAAGTTAAGGTGCATATTTTCTTAAATGTTGAACTCGAGAAGTTGGACTTTGCCCGGATATACTAGCCGTAGCATATCTACATTTGATATCAGATCTAATTATGATTTCATCGTAAGTAATGATTTATCATTTTAAATAAAAAAATATATGCCGTACTTAATTTATGTATGTGATGAAATTTTTGTATCTGTATGATATGTATGTAATAAAAATGTTTCCATTTTCTCTCTTTAGAAGTTATTTAAATACTCAATTTATAAAAATTTTGATCTCAACGTATGAGCTTTATGTGTAAAAGCAAGTATATCATATTTTTTATTGTTAAAAAGGATTTTGTAATAAATGCTTTGCTTTTAATGTTACTATATCTGAGGCACATAATTGAAACTTTAGGAAATTTTTGATTTTTTTTGTTAAAATTTTACTTAAATATAAAGTATAAAAATTAATGAATAAAAAAATTTAATGTAAAAGGTATAACGCCTCAAATAATCAACATTAGAATAACATACGCACTTAATAGGAGGTATAGACTTTATAATTTTAAATCATAAATAAGCAAGAATAATTAGAATATTAGAATATTTTTTTAACAGTAGCACATATATTTATTTTTATATGCGCAGTTTTACCATTGTGAAACAAAAAATTAAATGTAAAGAATTTATAAAAATTACTGAGATAAATAAAGTTTATTCAAAAAAAAATATCCGAATTTTCAAAAGAAAATTTAATAAGTATTGTTGCACCCATTTAATTAAAATTGAACGAAATTTTACAACTGTTAAAAATATATCAGAATTTAATCGTCCGAAATGTTTACGTTATCAATTATTTTATAAATAATGGGGGGATTCAAGATATGTATACAATATACCTATTTTTTATATTTTCTTGATGATCTTATTGCTTTTTAATTTCAAGATAATAAGAATTTATTATAAAAATTCAAAATGTGGAATAAATACCATTAAAGTTTTCCGTTTTAATTTCTAAAGTAGAGCACTATTATCTTGAGGATTTATTTTATATTTGTATGTTTGTTAATATTAATGCACAGTAGGTTGTTTTGAGCAGCATCAATCCCTTGCAACGTGCATTAGGAATTTATTGCAGATGGTGTCATCAATGGAATGTTTTATTAATTCTAACAGCCGAGTGAATGTAGCGACCTTAGTTCAGTATCAGGTCTCCGTGTAAAGGGTGTTCAGGTACAAATAGCTTAAAGGTGTGGATAGAAGATTGATCATAATCGAGTGATTGTTTTGATGGAACTAGTTTAGTTGTATAATGAACTCACGCAGTTTAGTTTTGCTGTCTACGGAAACTGTCTACTTTTCTTCCTTAATGCTTTCCTTGTTTATGTTAATGAATAACCGTCTATTTTGGCGGACATCGAGAAAGTGGGTTTGGAAACGCGAATTTTTGCCCAGATCAAAATATTTTCTTTAATTTTACAAATGATTTTCTACTCAAAATTTAATTTAGTTTTACGTGAATTGTAAACTAATAATTTTCATATAGGATTCAAATATGCTACTTTTGAGATAAAATTGTTTTTTTTTATTTATTTATTATATTTCGTTTTAAAAAATATTTAAAATATTTTAAGTATCTAGTGAACAAAAGTTGCCTGTTTTAGTTTTATAATTTCTTACACGTATCTTAAACTTTAAATCAGTAATTAGAATTTATTTTAATTGAGTTAAATAAATATTGCACAATTTTTAATCTAGTTTGTTTTCTTACAATTTCAGTTTTTGATTTTGATATCAAGTTGAAACTATTGAATTTGATCTGTTATAGCTATTTTCTGTGGTTATCTTTATAGTTAACCTTAAATGTTAACCCGAGAAATCGGCTTTCGTATATTACATATACATAGCATTTTACTATGTCATGTGCAATTCAATAATAGAAAAGTATATTCCAATGAGAAAAATGTGTTTTTTGTATAGAAAAGTTTGTATATTTTTTCCCAAAATGTCTTTCCAAAATTAATATATTTTTCTTAAGAGTGTAGTAATGTTTAGAAGATATGAATTAATTTTAATCACTAAGGCAATTAGAAAGTAATATAGTTTATATTAATGTGATAGATATGAAACTTTATAGACTGGAATTACTTTTTTAAGGTATTCCTTTATTTAGTCTATATTAAGAAAATTGGGCTTCAGTTATTTTATTAGAATAATTATTAATAAAGATAAAATAAAAGATAAAGATAAAATAATAAAGATAAAATAAAGATAAAATAAAAAACAACTAAGCATGGTAAAACTGAATATTGTTACTATCACCTAAAAGATGGAATTAGAATTAAATCGGTGAAATTTCGTACATTTCTGGGAATTACCAATTTTTTATTTTTATTAGAAATATATTTTTCCTGTTCCATTTTTTAGTTATAAACTCATTTCACTATTTTGTGCGAATGGGATTCAAATATTACTCCTTAAAGTAATTTTCGAATTTGTAAAGACTTGTAGTTTTCGTGCATTAACTTAAATAAAACATACTTGTAAAATTACAAATCATTTTTGATTTTTCTGATCAAACTATTAAATTCTAAGCTGGTATATTAGGAATTATTTATTAATTAGGATTTAGAAAAACAATTACTCATGAAGTGACCTTCTTAAATCAAATAACTTTGGTATTGAATGTGAAAAACTAATACTTTTATATTTATGTTATGAAAAATCAATTCAATCAAGAGAACAACATAAAAGGTATGTGGAAATGTCTAAAAGCTATTAGATTCTTTGTGGGTGATAGTTAAATTAAAAAAATAAATAAGATGACTGTTTATTTTTTATACTCTGCAAGATTATATAATTTAATTCTGTTTTAACGGATACGTAAGTAGTTTGCCAGACATGCTCTTTATCATAAAAGAGGATTATTGCCTTATTAAAAGTTATTAGCTTTCTGTGAAAGACATGAATTAAATAAAATGTATCATGTCCATTGTAATATGGGGAAAAAATAGTTGCCTTAGTGTAAGCACTGCAATCGAGAAAATTTACTTGAAATATGAAAATTGAATAAAAATGAACGCCGCTCTCTGTTAAACTGCGAGTGGTATTGAACTGATCAGTGATTTATGTTGAATTTGTATTATAACTTTTGGCCTCCATATCAGTTAAGAAAAATTAGTAAAAGAAGCGTAGAATAATATATATATATATATATATATATATATATATATATATATATATATATATATATATATATATATATATATATATATA
>JAPDSC010123263.1:195826-209050 GCA_026290005.1 Latrodectus geometricus | reverse complement strand
ATATATATATATATATATATATATATATATATATATATATATATATAATTTTAAAAAGAATTGCAGAAATGTTAAAAGAATGGAGATTTAAGGTTATTATTTTTCTATAATCCCAATGATATCATAGATGATAATTTTAAAAAGGGAATAATCCAGGCTTCTTTTTTGAAGCTGGAAGAGTTCCTGAGTGGAAAATTACAGCTTTTAAATTAAATATATGGTGGCATAAGCAAATATACGGGAAGTTTAATTCATTGTTAATTCTATTTTAAATTAATTAAATATGCTGAAAAATAAAATTTCGGAGAGAAATTTAGCTTTTAATTAGCTATTTAAATTTAACGAAAGACCGATATCTTGACCAAACCACAACCGTTTTCAATTCCACTTTGAATAAAATTTGGTGGACAAACAAGGATTTCATTTATATCGATACACTTTTAATGTCAAATGCTGGAATTTCATGCTTTCATGTTTAAACTGTAGATTTAATTAGAATTAGTCTCACCCTGGCCTAGTGGTAGGTTAGTGTTTTTAAAAGCATAAGATTGCAAATTCCATCCTGGCTACTACTGAACAACCAAAAGTTTGATGTTTCGCTTTTGTCGCTTGCATCGACGTCTGTAGGGGTAGGTGCTTGAGAATTTTCCAGGTTTCTATCCTTGAGACATGTGAATGCGAATCATTAACTATGAAAAGTCCCACAGGCAGTTTACACAATTGATATTAAAATGCCTTACACGACTCTTGGCGTTAGGCAATATACTACGCAGTGCCAAACTTCATTCAGAGTCATTCACTTCATTCAACATCATTAAATTTTATTTAGGTTTTTATTGTTAAATTCGGTTTATCGTAAACAGAAACTAGCTAGTATATATTTTGCAACTGTTTTCATTCATATAGAATGAGTAACGTAAAATCTAGAGGAAGAGAAATGAACGTTTACACCTGGTTCGCAAACTATACGTCTCATGTGCAGATTTCAAAATCACATTTTTCACTACCAAGTTAAAAAGACTTAGCAAATATGGAATTTAAATAAATTTGTCGCCGCCCAACCTGTCTAGTGGTTAGCGTACCTGACTACAGATGGGTGGGACCTGGTTTCGAATCCTGACTCGAGCATGGATGTACTTTCTCTCTTTCTTGTCTTTGTCCTTTCTTTGTGTGTGTGTGTGTGTGAATGGTTGCCTACCCCATAAACGGGTACCTATGGCATGTGTGTACTGAGGAAGTCGGACTCCACACCAAATATGGTTCAGTTGGAAAAGTGGAGCAGCGCAACCCATATTGCCAGCCTGGCTGGCACACGACAACAACAACAAATAAATTTGTTAAGCAAAGGAGATTTATTATACATATCTCGGAATATAATTTAACATACTTTGAATTCTGGGATTATCAACGACGTTTTTCTATTTTCATTCACTTGCTCTTTTCCGAAACCATAGTAAAGAATTTTTAATTTTCGAAGATGCATGTATGTCTGTATACATCACCCCACATTGTTGAAAATTTATCTTTTATATATCTAAACACAAATCTGTTTTCCTCCAGAGATTACGGTAGAAAGCGCGAGCTAAAAAAATTTTAAAGTGAAAATTTTTACTTTAAACTCAACGTGACTAAATATGTCCGTTCGAATATTATAAAAAAATGACTAGAATGAATTTTATCTATGATTTGGATAGCTTCTTAGGGATTTTAAAGCATAAATAAAAAGGGCGAATTCATAAAACTGCCTGAAGACCTCCTACATTCAAATAAGTCTTTCGTGGGAGTAGTGTGGGCCTTTAGATAAACTGTTCTTTCAACTTTTGTTCATTTCCATTTTTTAAATACTTTTTAAAAATATTTTCATACTTAAATGAGTTTTTAAAGTAATTTTGCACATATTACTTTAAAAATTCGGATTGAGAATAAGTACACGAATATATATATATATATATATATATATATATATATATATATATATATACATAAGATTTTTATTTTATAAGAGATTGCATTATATAACATTTTTCATATCGCTAAAATTCAAAAACTGATTGTTTAGCATTAGTTGATTTTTTGATATCAATAAATAAATAAATATAAGTTCGCTTCCATAATTTTAATAATATTATAAATGATTCCATTCATCATTATTGTATTCAACTGATTGATCATTGATTTGATTGACTAATTTATTGATTCTTTGTATGTATCAATTTAATTCTTTAGATATCGAAAAGTAAATAACATTATAATTTAAATGTATAGACACATTGCTATATTTTCAGCAATTTTCCATACAGTTAAATTAACATAAAGTTTTTTAATTTAAACTTTATTTCATATTTATTTAATGTTATTTCACTTTAACGAGTGTCTGGTAAGTATAATGTGTAATTATCTATGCAATTTGCAGGTAATCTGGAAAAGGAAAAAATTTCCGTACTTTAATGAATCGACCTAGTTACTCTACACATTATCTAAGTTATCTGCAAAATAATTGATTTCTACATACTTTAACGATAACACACACATATAATATTTCATAATATTCAATTAAGCAAAAAGAAATTAAAAGGTAATTTTTGGAAGAAAGTGTATGTTAAGTTGACTGTAATAGTACTTTTAAAAAAGTAAAATAATGAATATTTTTATAGTTTATATGTTTTAAAATCTTTGATAAAAAAATAGGATAGGATAAAGGAAACTATAATATTAATCAAATAAATATTTTTTTAAAAAATTATAAATTTGTTGGAAAATGTTTTATAATGAAATTTGATGATTTTAAAATACTTATTCAAAGTACAACCGATGAGACTCAGTTTTATAGGATTTACGCATATACAGTATCCATATAGACATAGGCTAGTAAAGCGATTTTTATCTATAAAATATGTTCTTACCTTACAAGAGCTATGTTCTAGTTAAATGAAAAATATTACAAATTAAAAAATGGCTACTAGGAGAAATATAGATAAATTGTAAATTTAAGTTTTTTCAAATTTAAGTGAAATTTATCTAGTTTCTGAGTTAAGGAGAAATTGTATTTTAACAATTTTATTCAATCAAAAATATTTTTATATTATCTAGATTAAAGATTGAACAGTAGAAGTCCGATAATCCGGCACGTTCGGGACCGGCTCGGTGCCGGACTACCGAAAATTCCGGTCTATCGGACGGTAATTATAAGAACAATTGGTTAATAATTAAACTACAAATACAGTATGTAAATACGTACAACAAAGTTTATTTGACATTTGATATAATGTATGTACACGTACTGTAAAACATATTTCACTTAGATTTAAAAAAGTCACGAATGTCTTTTTGTTTTCTTGACTTTTGGCGCTTAGTATAAAATTTATTTCTAATGAAATGGAAATCAATAATTTCTGATGCACTGTACTAGCCTCAGCAAAAGAGATAAACTTGTTTAGTAATTCTGCAGCTTCTGCCCAGCTGATTTTTTTTCCATTTCTTCCGTTTCGGCATCTGAGTCACTTTGTTTAGGCTTAGGTTTTGAAAACCTGGTCACTGTACAGTTAGAATGAAAATCACTTTTTTTTAATAAACAGTTTCAAAAGTTACGTCTACTGTGATGTGAAAGGACGCAAAAAACAACGCACAAAAAAAATGGTGAAGATGCTTCGTGATTGATTAACGGATCTGCACTGCACCTGAATTTATTGTGACAGCTGAGACTAGGCGGCCGCTAATTGTTTCCGAACATTACCGAGCTACCCAGAAAACTTCCGAATAGCTCTCGAGCATTTTTATTTGCTTTAAAGACACACTTTTTGAGAAAACCAAAATTTTTACAATTTTCCGGAGAGATGCCGGACTATCGGGCATTCCGGACTGTTGGATGCCGGACTAATGGACTTCTGCTGTATTTAAATCGAAGGAAAATTGTTTTTGAAATTGAAAGCATTTCAATCATGAAGGCACTTAAACTAAAAAAATTTAAACCAATTAAAAAAATTAAATTTTTCTTAGGAAATTTTTCAATTAGATGAAAATTTCAAATTTGTGAGATTATAATTAAAATAACTTATAAAATTTTGTGATATAATATTAAAAAAACGCTACATTTCTAAAATGTTTAATTCAAATACATTTTAAATTGTTTGAGAATTTTCTATTATATATATATATAATGTTATTCTCAGATAGAAAAAAAAACTCGAAATATTTTCGACCTTAGTTTTTATTTTGAATATTGTTAAAATAATTATGTATCAATTATTGGTGCCATGTCATCAGAAACATTCTTGAAGAGGAAATTATTACCCTTCATTTCCTGTCATACTTTGATATCACTGATTTACAGGTTATGAAGACTGTGTGTGTGTGATTTGTCCTTCATTTTATTCTTTATTTATTGATATAAATTATAATATTTTTACTAACATTTTTTGCTGAAACTGAAAATTTCGCATAATAAAATTATAATTCCATTACAAATTACTTTATTTCTTAGTGATTAAAAATACGTGAATTGAATAACATTTTATATTTATTAAAAATTATTGATTTTATAACAGTAAAATATAAAAAGTTGTCATCGTACATACATATATTTTTAAATATTTACATTTTAAATTGTTCGTTTTGTAGTTTAAAACATTCCATAGTTATATGATATTCTCCATTGTCGCGTAATTTAAGCAAACTATTCGAAAGAATGTTTTGAATGAATCCCATAAAAAATGAACTAAATAAAGATGAACAAATAATTTCAAGAATTTTCTGTGCAAAATGTATGTTCTAAGTTATGTTGGAATTCGTTTATTTTCTAAAGTTTGTTTTTGAAATATTCAAATTTATTTACAAAATAAATTAGCTTTTTCTACGAAATGGATAGATTTCTCTCAAAAGAAAATTTTCCTTTGGAACTTTTTAACAACCAAAACAATGACTTTGCAAACTATTTTTAAAAACAAGTTTGTTTCATTCACACCATTTTTTTTAATTTACTTCCTTCCTCATTAACTTAACTATACTTTTCTCTTGTTAAATTAGTTTTTCGAAACTGTTTTAGATATTCTTTAGATAAATAGATCATCATTGATAACTTTCCGGAAGAAGATGTTCTTTTTTGCTTGCTTGAGAGAAAAGCAATTACACTGCCCGTACTGTGAGAAGGGTTACATATTTATTCAGCCGGAAAGATGATATTGATCCTGGTCATTATCTTAAATGGTTCGTTAATTTCAGCGAAGTTTTGAAGTTAACTCGTGGAATTACATTTGCTTTTGCTATAAATTAAATATGTTACTTACAGAATATAATAAAAACGAATATTTTTTGCAAAATGTATATCTTTCAGTTTACAATGAATGTTTATATAACATTCCATACTTCTGTTCCAATAACGATAATTGCGGATTTTGTTAAACATGTCAAACATGTTTAAACACAAACTTGTTTTTGAATTCATATTACTGATAAATACAATATTATGCATATTTAATAATATTGTGTATTTGTTTTTTATGCATTTATACTCGATTAGACAGATAAATCTGTCTATGAGGAAAGCAACTTGATGAAAAAAAGGATTCTATTGCTTTTCATTGTAAAGTGTAAATTACTTAAATTCATTATAAAGTAGCCGTTTTAAAAGGAAAAATTTAAATTAATATATTTTTTGTTATTAAAGGTACAGTGTGCTGTTTATAACTTTTGAAACCAGTCTGTCTGTTTATCTCGATCTACAATTTCTCTATTCGCTAAATGACATACTCAACCTAAGTCTATGATTTAAAATGAATTTTGAACCACTATACAAACATCCATGCCCGAAACGGGAATTGGAATCTACGCATTGTTAAACTAAATGCCTTAAAGCTAATCATTTAGCGGTTATCTCTGCATGTGCATTCAGATCTTTATGATTTTGATATTCAACTGATTATCAGACATTCTTTTCATAGTGCTACCTTTAGGAAATAATTATTAAACAATTTAATGTATATAAGTCATATTAACTCGATTATCTTCCACTGGGCTCTATGATGGAATTTATTAATTTTGTACGTGAGCAATATCTTTATTAATTGGACTACAGTGATCCGAAAAATAAACGCAACATTGGACCAGTAATGATCAAATTTTATATCTGTACCATAATTGCGTACAGTATAAACATTGAAACTATTATTACATGACAAAAAACGCTTTTGAATAAATAGAAGTATACGGATTAGTTTCAGTGGAAAAAGATTCCTTCTAAAAATATCAATTTTATCAATAAATGTGCAAAGAAATGAAATATTTCTTTGCCTTGGATGATGATTTGCAATATTAATGCGCATGATATATTTTGGGGTTTTACCTCTGTCTGGAATCAGAAATGTTTTCCGGTTTCTATCTACTCAAAGTGGGAATAATGTTCCTATTTTATAAAATGTTTAGCCAATAAATTCATAGAGTAAGAAAACACATAAATATAAAGCAACTTAGATTGAGTGGGCTATTATATCTTGGGAGATTTTAGAAGGGTAACAAGTCATCATCGTGTACACATTATAGATTTAATCTACAAATGAATGGAATAAATGACGATTAGAATATAATTATGATATAAAATATTGAAAGTTAAGAAATTAAAAAGGTGGAAATGAAAATTTTAAAATATTTAAATTTAAAAAGATATAGATTTTTGATAAATTCTCTCTCGAAATGTTTTGGATCTTATTGTATTCTATACCTTTTACACCCTACAAAGTAACTACGGAGATCTCCGGATTCTATATGTTAGCCGTAGTTCAATTCACCATTTCAAAAATTGTTCCATAGGAGATAAAACCAGTTTATATACTTAACGAAAAGTAAATCTCATCTCTCACCAGCACAAAGCACATTTTCAGTGGACCGCATCCCATGTTAATATCTACGGAAATGAATTGTCCAATATATTTGCTAGAGAGGGACTAGACCATACATACTCTCCCTTTCAATTCAAGGTTCCAATATTTAAAGTTATTCTTAAGATAAAAGGCCCAAAATAAAGAAAATTGGTTAATCCTCCACTTCACAACTGGTATAAATGTAAAAGACCAGGACTTTCCCTATCTCTTCCTTATGACTGACAGACCGACACATGTCTGTCCTGACTTGCCAGTGGGCATTTGAAAAGTTTCACCTACTCTGGGGGAAGCAAGAGGTTTTCTCTCGACCTTAAATACCAGAAAGAACATGCATTACCTAAACTTATCTTGGTCTATACTGGGAGGATATCCATAACTGTCCACTTCTTATATCAGACTTCATTAATGAAGAATTTCATGAATTAAAGTCAAACCAGATCAGATGGGAGAATAAAAGGAACAACATCCAACAATATTTTGAAAAAGGTGAATTTTTTTTATTTTTCAGGTTATTCCATTTCAAGTCAAATAATACATGTCTCCGAAATTATATCTTATTCGATGGTATAGAAATCCAGCATTGTATGTACCCTAGCGTTCAAAACGTAAGCAACAGGTGGTTTTTTTTTCCGTAACTCCGCGAAAAATCATCTGAGGGACAAGAAATTCAGACATGAAACACATCATTTTGTATTTAAAGGATGACGAAAAGATAGTTGCACAAAAATGAATACAATACTTACAGTATGAAACCAAACAAAAATAGGCTTTACTGAGCTCACAGTATCCCTGCACAAGATCATCTGTCCAAGAAGAACAATAACAAACAGATGTTCCTTAGTATGGGATATGCCCTCCCCTTACTGCAATGGTTGCTTCGCACCGTCTCCCCATATTCAGCACCAGATTGTCCAGCAGTTCTTGTGGTAAGAGTGCCCATTTCTCAATCAGTATCTGTTTCAGTTGTTGCGTGTTCCCTGGGGGATGCAAAAGTGCGGAAATGCGTCTCACCAAAGCATTCCACATGTAGATGACCAAAAAATCTAAAATTAATTAACTGTGAAAGAATATTTAAGGTATAATTTGTCATTTATTTCTCTAGTATATGAAGTAAAAACTGCAGAAATGTGATAGTCTGCTAAGAAATATTGTTATTGTATCGTATTGTTTCAACATTCGTGATGCGAGTCCAATATTGGGCACTAAGGGGTGTCATTTCAGTGACAGAGATTTTCCTACACGCTGTCTCTTCATAAGGAAATTGGTCTCGTCTACCTGGGTAACCGTTTGTGAAAGGTATAAGTCAGTTCTTAGGGCCTATCAGCGGTGCCTTATGGATTAGTGAGCTAGAGCTGTTTTATTTAACTGTAAGTTTTTGCGTTCTGTGTAAAATTGTTAAAAAGGTCTTGTAAATTCACCAAGCATTTAAAAAATGAATTCTTTTTTCGAAGAAGATACTCGTAATCAATATCAAGATAATAGAATTAAGTGTTCACATCGTAATTCTGAGTTTTCGGTGTTGTCAAGTAAATACAAAAAGAGTTTAGAATGACCACTAAACGTAACAGGTTTTTACAAAAACTTACCAGTTTTTTAGAATGAGAGTTCTATTGACAAAAACTTAGACTTAGCAGCAAAAGAGACAACCTTTACTTACCACACAGTAAATGAAAACCTAATTGTTCCAATTCAACTTCTTGTTCATCAAAATTAGTTTCTAAGTTTTTTAAATCTAAATTGTCATTCGAAGAAATAAGTGTGAGGCAATAGTTTCAAATTTCACAGCTCTTTTAGCTCAAGAAGAGCTTAATGAAGATGATCTGGTCAAACTACATATCTGTGAGTATGTAGGCATCAAACATAAAGGATATAAAACTTGTCCCAATTATATGATATTTTAATCCTACTTCAGGTCTGCAAGTAAACTGTTAAATTTCAAATCTGATGGGTGAAATATATAATTCTTATAAATCACTTATACTTTAACCTGTTGCTAAATAATTTGAAGGACAAAGTAGTTGACTTTTGCGGATGTAACTGGAACAATAACTTCGGTGATAAGAAAAACGCATTGGGTAAAAATGAATTTTATCAACTCAAGAATAGCCTAGGACGGGAAATAATTGAATCGGATGAAGAGCATGTATTTTGTACAACTATGTGAACTGCGGTATATAGTATCACAGTCTATATTGAGGCCTTACTGGTGAAGCTTTATAAATACTTCCTGATACACACAGTCCATGTAATTAAACTAAAAAAAAATTGTGAATATGCCGGGAGCTCATTCAACATTGGAAAATCTGATGTCCACAAATGATGCTCATTCTAGAAAGAATTTTATGGATGCTTGAAGGTCTGAAAATGTTTTTTAAACGAAGAAATGTGCTCAAAAACAATTAAAATCTTGTTTACTGACTTAAAAGGCGAGCTCTACCCGTAGTTTATCAATGGACAGCTTGGACAGTTTAACAAGGTCATATCGGTTATGGTAAAAAGATAACACTAGAGGTTGTTGAAGCTCATAAAGGTCTCACAAACTGGATAGAAAGGCCTCAACTTTTATTCCTATGGACGCAAGAACATTTGTGGTGATCTAGATTAGCAAGTCTTTAATAGTGTAAAAGAAGAATATGATGGCTTTTGTCAAAGATGCATTGCTTACTTGGATCTCTTGGAGAATAGTTTTGGAAACGCCAAACTGTCGAAACTTGCCCTAAAATTATTAATATCAGTCTTGATGTAGCCAATATGAAAATAAACAATGACCAGAAATTTGACAATGTTGTGCTGGCTAAGGAGTTTTTTCAGTAAAATTAGGAGACTACCAGAGATGTAATTATTTGAAGTGAAGAAAAATGGCTCAGAAAATTTGGTCACTCCAAAGAGAATCCCATAGCAGCCTCCAATCTGATCAAGATTGTTGAGTATGTCTTCTTACCTTTGACATCAAATATAGATGAAAAAATATTTTATTTGATAAACAGTTCTTGGACTGATGATAGGAATTTGATGATGGAATATATAGTTAAGCTCCTGATGACATACAAATTTTTTATTGGATTAATTTGGGAAGATTTTCCCAGTAAAATTAAAAACCAATCAAGAGTTTCTTTTCAATTAAAAAGGTCCTAGCCAATGAAAAGTATATATAAATATTGTTCAAATTTTTATTCCTCATTCAACGTTTTCCTTCTAACTTCAATAACTGATAAATATTAGCTACTAAGAAATAAAATGTTTAAGTTTATATGCTTGTGTCATTTATTATTACCCCAGACCTAGGTTACTAATCAGTTACCATTTATTAACAGCATTGGGAATAAACTACCTTTTAATACACTCTAAAAACACGCCAAGGGTCTTTGAATACAAAGCAACGCTGTAGGGATTCAGGTGTCCTGGTTAAACAATTAAAAAAAAATCTGGCAAACTTATTTGTAATGTTTAACTGAAAATAAATATTTTGGTTTGCAATTGGCTTATATTTTCAATTTACTGATGATCTTACGCATTTACAGAATGTTTGTGAATTGACTAATAATTTACAAATAGTGTTCTCAAAAAAAAGTCATGTATATAATTATTAAATTGTTTTTCCAATATCTGTATTAACAAAAATAATTTAGATATAGAATAATAATATTTATCCTGACATTTTTCAACATTTCAATGAAATAAATATTTTTATTGAAAGAAAAAATGAATACTCTCTTTAATGTATATGAAATATATGTTTTTAAAAATCTTATAAAAAGATCTAAATCACTATTTAAATACTCTATATCCTTTCCTTTAACAATAGCCTGATAATTTACTTCTTTTAATATGTCAATTATCAGAAATTTTTTTACTTGTATTAAGATCTGAACGCTTAGAGCATGTACGAAAAACATTATTCAGCATTTACACAAATTATTTACTTTTCGAGTCGAAATATTTTTAATAAATTTATGTAGTACATATAGCGTTATCCTTCTTAATCTTCAATACATAAATATATGCATATAATTATACAATAAAAATGTGATTTTATATATATATATAATTTTAGTAATTTTATTTATTTATATCTATGAAGATAGAAACATTTTACAAAATGTTTAAATTAATTTATTCTCGGTCATATTTAATTAAAAGTACTCACATTTGATTCATATTCATTAAACTTAATTATGCCCCAAGTCATGTCTATCATAATAATAACGAAACTTCATTATTTTGTAAAGAAATCAATTGATAATGTTAGACAGGCGTTATTTATTTTTGTTGACATCTGATGAATTCTTATCATCTTTCATGCATTCAACATATCAAACGCGAAACTTTTTACAACTAACCAGGAAGTTTTCATTAGGTAAATACTCAGTGAACTACAGCGGAAAAAAAAATTTCTCTGATTAAGCCTCATTACGAGTTACCTACCGTCTTTAGGAATCTCCACTAGATTTACTCTGAAAACAAACATCGAATAATACACATTTCAACGCATTCGAAACGCCTTAAGAATTCAAGAAGTACAAATCTCAATAGGGGCCACTGGTGAACTTCACGGTCATATGCGCACGTGCTCCGAATTGGAGTTTTGAATGGACTTAAAATTGAAGAGTCATTATTCTGTGAAGATCGTTAACGGGGCATTAGGCATGAAGATTTTTCTATGAAATCTCTTCCAGTCGATATTCGCTTTCGTTTAAATCATATTAATATTTCGTAACCTACTTAAATAAGCATTTTCTGACCCAGAGATTTACATAAACTTTTTAGAACATTTTTTTCAACTTTTTCAATTAACTAGTTTAAAATGAGCTAGAAATGAAAAATTTAGTATTAATGTTGCTTTCGAATATATATTCTGGAATTTTCTGAGGTAGTATTTTTAAAAATAAAAATGTAGTCTATTCATGATTTTTAAAATTTGTGATATACCTGATAAGCTGGATCAATTGCTCGATATAATATTGTGATTGGGTATTTAGGCCATCTGCTTAGTTACAATCATCCATTTACATTTATTTTCATGCATTTTACGAACATAAAAAAATACCCTGTGACCGGAAAAATAGAAATATTTTAGTGAAAATAATTTAATTTAAATTTCTTAATATTTTAATTCATAACGTAATTAATAATCTTTGGTAATAATTTCCTTACATTTGTGATATTTTTAGTTTAATACTATAATATCTATTCTTCTTTTATTTGTATTTTGCAAAATATTTTGATTATAATTGAATACAATGTTACTAAATGGATAATTTTGAAGCATCGCATGTGAAGAAGCTGTAAGCATTTATTAATTAAAAAGCAATCAAAATGCTTAAGCAAATTTTGTCTAATTACATAACTACACATTCTTCCTGAACTTAAAGCAAAATCTCAGCAGTACTTTTTTCAAAATTTAAGCAGTGTTTAAAATATTATATTATTATTTTAGGGAAGAGTTGAATATATTTCTTAATATTATAAATACCTTGTAGAATTTAATGCATGGATTTCAATAATGCACTGTTTCCCAATTATAGTTCATTTCACTAGATGAGGATATGAAAAGAAAAGGCAAGATAAATGAATTTGGTCTGATTTGTGAATGAAATGCTGAATTGGCCCTGATTTTTAACATTCTGTGAATTGAGTTTGGCCTGCAAAAGGCATAGATAGACCAATCATATTTTAGAAATCGAAAATATGTCAGATTCTTTGCTGTGAAATGTGACTTGATACTTACCCTTATGTTGATAGCATTCGTGAGTAGAGCTAATTATTCTTATAAAAAAGACCTTCTTTTCCTTTTTAAATTAAAAATAACCTTATTTTTCAACTACTACTAAAAATATTTCAAATATTCAAAATAAATAATTTTCATTTTAAAACAAATTAGCTAATTTGTTTTAAAAGGAAATTATTTGAGATAATTAGCTGACCTTTGATTGGATGCTTGTTTAATGAGATTTAATTGCGATATTTAACTAACGTTTAATTCGATGTTTATTAAATGAGGTTGAAAAATTTATTGTGCTCTATTTGCGTACAACGCCATAATAAAAAATTAAACATTTTAAAATGATAAAAATAAACTTGTTGGAAGTTACTTTTGTTTTATTTTGCTGCCTAAAATGTAAAACAAATGAATTTATTTTTCAAATATTTTTATTTAATCTATTCAATCAAAAACATTTCATAAAATGCAAAATTCGTAAAATGCTTCTCTATTGTAATTTTAACACTTATTTATTAACATCTTGTTTATTAAAACATTAATATATTTTCAAAACAAAATTTAATATTTTTTCAAAAAAGTATTAAAAGTGCTATTATTTGAACTAGATTTCTGATTTGTATTTTATACACA
>JAPDSC010123263.1:133460-190826 GCA_026290005.1 Latrodectus geometricus | reverse complement strand
TTTTTTACTGATTGATAGCCACTATAATAGTTTCATCTATTTTAGCATATTTTTTTAAAAGTATTTTTCTTCTAGAAATGTTTTGTTGTCTTTGAACTTTTTCCGAAAAAAAAAATCATTTTGCACTTTGCAGTCTTGCAAACTGCAAGTAATTCAACTGGATAATAAAAGAAAAAGTTCAAAAACAAAAATAAAAGTGTAAGTTAATAAAAAGAAAAAAAATTCTTTCGTATTCTACTGCTTCTTGTGATTTTTTAAGAAAATTCTGTTTTTTCCCAAAAGAACACACCTTAAAAAGAACTTAATGGTGGTGTCATTTATTTTTATCTTTTTGTTTGAAGAAGTTCAAGGTCAATGAATGGCAAAGAGGCCCATGGGTTCTCAAATTAGAGGTCGCCTGCACAGCGACGTCATACTTCCGTCAGTTAGTGTTCATGCCTGTCTTTATGAGAACGATTCCAGTTTTGGAATGATAACTCACATCAAGATTTTTTTTATTTTCAACTCAAATATACTTTCTTTTTAATTGAGAACTTGGTAAATTCCTTTACGCCAACTGATAAAAAAATTGCTCAAATCCCCCGTTCCAATGCAATGCATAGATTTATGATTTATACTCCGTTTTTATGTACATGTCACATAAAAATGAAAATATAGAATTTTATTGATCAATCATTTACATATATGAAAATTTAAAATGCATGTATTGTAGTCTTAATCACAGTTAAATATTTAATGTTTATTTTTAGGATTCATAATTCTTCTTTTTGTTTATAATTTTGTATATTTAAACCACTTTAATTAGATAGGTATTCCTGATATAATTCTTAAACCTCGTATTTAAAGTAATGCCATTTCCTGGTTTGGATAGTATTTGGTTTTTCTTTTGACAGAAGCCAAGCAATTTTTTGCGCTTTCTTTCCACTATATGGCATATATAGTGGAAATCCACTATATGGAATATATATTTTATAGTTATAGAATATAGTCATAGAGAAAAAAATGCAGTACTAACTCCAAAAACAATGCAAATAAAGTGCGAAAAACTTTGTTTTCTGTGCAACTTTTATTTTTTGTCATTTCTTCTCATCCAATTCTATAAAATTATTATACCAAATGCATATTTTAAATAAAAGCCGGAAGATTCTTGACCTAGCCTAGAAAAGATTCTCGCATGATAGAAGATAAATTAAATACATTAATTTTACAACCAAATGTGAAATATAAATTCATGGCAAACGTAAAGTTCCTTACACTAGCAAAACTTATGTATCTAGAAATTTTGATTTTATCCTAATCCTTCCTTGATTTTATCCTAATCATTCCTTGATTTTTTTAAGGTTTATGATCTAAAATTATGTAAGAATATTTAAATCTATTTTATAAAATAACTATTTTAACGAACCCAATTTCTTTATCACAATAAAAAAATGAATGTTTCCAGATTTTAATGCAAATTGAAACGTGAATTCAGAGGAGTTCAGTTTGAGTCTATTAAAAGCGAGAGAAAGTTTATCTAAATGGGTCTTCTGTAAAACAAGGTCAGACAGCCGGACTTTGCAATTAGTTTGGGTGGGGTTCATTCAAAGCGCGCAGACTACCCCAGAACAATGGAATTAAATCTACACGCGGGTTCATTCTAAAATAGATGATTGTCTTGAAGCTACAATAAAAACATTCATCATAACTTTGTTATACTAATGGGCTGGGCTGAAAGATTAATTTGCATAATCGGATGGCACAAGTGTTACATGTGTTTCGAAGTACTCCAATTTACGAATCCATTAAAGTCATTTTATTGTTTACATGGGTGATATTTTTTATTTATAGTAAACATGTTTAATAACTGTTATCATAGCTTTAAATATTCATGCAGTAATTGCCATATGAGAAGAATATAAAATTATTTATTCTATTTAATTCGTTCTTGAAATTTGACGTTATGAATATAATTTATTAAAAATTCTGCATAAATATATTATTTTCCTAATTACCTTCTATAAGGTGTTAGGCTACAATCCATCCACGAATAAGCAAACATTCTATTGCTTTTAAATTTACCTTTCAAAAGAGATTGACTTGTAGCATAATAAGTTTTTATAAAATTAAATTTAAATTATGGATGGTTATAATCTAAAAAATGTAGTCAAATTTTGACAATTCATCATATCAAAAAAATTTTAATCTCTTTTTCGAAAATCATTTGGTAATTCAATATGAAGACATTTTTTATAATACGAAGAAATGATCAGTTATTAGAAATTTAAAAATATTAGATATTTATGAAGTTCCTCTTCAGGCTAAACATAAAATAACGCAAAATTAAAATGGGAAAAGGGATTTTTTTAAAACGCAACAGCCATAATAACTATGATTATTTGTAAATGGAATCAAAGCATGTTAAAAAAATTTTTTTATCATCTTTCAAATTAAAAATATTTTCAAAGTATTTGGCTGAAAATCATTTTAATAATAATAATGTTGAAAAAGTATTTAGTGGATAAAAATTTCTCAAAACGAATCATTTGTCATTTAATCATAATTAAATAATAGTGGTAACGAACGAGCATATTTCTTTTTACAATGTAGAATATATTTCTCTTATATATTGTCCTTAGATGTTTGAGAGTATTATTTCATATCAGTAAACAAGTTAATAAAAGTATTAGTTAAAATAAAAAAAAATATTTTTTACAGTTAAATCAAGTTTTTTTTTTTTTAAAAAAGGTTAAAAATTAATTAAATTATCTAACAAGAACATTTGTTCAAAATATAGATTTTAAACAAACTTATTGTTTGTATTCACACTTTTCGTAATTACACATAAAATTTTAAGTACACACTGCAATATAAATATATTTATTGTATTCTAGTAATGAGATTTTTTAAAATTTTATTCTATCACAATTATGGTTTAGAAATCTGGTTTAAGAAGTAAGCTTTTCTGTTTTTATTTCTCATGAAAAATATCTTTAATAATGTTTAAATTATGGAAAATATGCTGAAATATTTATTTTAAAATGGATTGAATTACATTATTTTAATTTTTCATTCTACGTTTTATATGTTTGGGTATTTATTGAAATCAAACTCTTTTTGTTACTCTTAATTTCAGAAAAGATTTTGCTATTTTAAAATCAAGACATGGCTTAGTTTTTTTAAGATTTATAAAGGATGGTGACATATTTTATTTTGTAATTAGTTGAAGTTTTCGTTGGTATAGTTTAATTTATATGATTCTATAATCTAAAGGTATTTCAATTTCAACATATTTTATTTTATTTGTATATTTAAGTAACTTTAGATGTGCTTAGTGATTTTAAAAAATGTCTAAACATGCTTTGTGAAATACCAGCAAATAATAACAATTTTGTTAGCTATCATTAAATATCAAAACAACTATCTGAATCGTATCTTTTTAATTTAGCTATATTTAGATGCGAGTAATAATTCAGCATCGTGTTCTGATTAACACGACAAAAATAAATAATGTTGAAGCGATAAGAGTAATACTTAATTTTTATAATTGAATACTATAGATATGAGATAAGAAACAGATATTACTTTTGTTCAAATGTGAAAAACTGCTTATAAAGAATGCTTTTGTTTTTTTATGTGTTTCTTATGAAATTTAAACTATGTAGTTAAAAATCAATATTTATCTAAACACAGATCAATATTTTTGTTGAGAAGTTTGTTTCAAATGTATTGTTAGTAGCCAAATATTTGTTATACTAGATCTAAGGCACGATTCTTTCTGGGGAGATGGAATGTAGAGCAATGTAATATAAAGCGAGCAAAGCGTCATTGTTTGAAACTAAATTTCGGTACCAGTTGAGTATGGGATTTCAACAGGCTATTTGTTTTAGATTAAAAGATTGCGTAAGACACAGTAAAGTTAGTGGAACCAATGGTGCAATTTAACATTATTCTAAGAAAGTATTTCGAAGACGTATATTCACAAAAGAAAGCATTCATTATATCTATTGAACTAATCGTGGTATGTATTCCTAAGGGGTAAATCATATGTAATCTAATTCCCTGGATATTGCTATGTTGATGCATATTAGCACCCAGAGTTTTAAGCTATGTCTTCTGAGTAAAATTTTGAAGGAAATTACAAATTCAAGTGGTATTTTTGAAATTAAATGTTGCTTAAAATCTACGGATTTACATCTAGATATGTCTTATAGCTGTATTCCATATCTTTTCAAATATTCTATTAATTATAAGATAAAAACAAAGATGTTTAGAGCGTAAATTAAAGTGCGTAGTTGGGATTTTGCATCTGGTTTTTTCCTTCTTTAATACATAAATACAATTAAAAGGCCATGGCTATGAAAAAGGTTTCCGTGAAAGACATGATGTTCTGTAGACATAACAAATTTACAAGGATTACTAAATGTTAGGTTGCTAAATACTTTGTATAGATATATAGTTATTTATTTGTTTTTTTCAGTTAATCAATGTACAAGAACACAGTTGTTTTATTAACTAATATTCAATAAGGTATTAAAGTTATTTAGCTGTATTAATTTCTCATGTTTTCCATGATGATTTTAATATCGTGTTCCTCACAATTTCATTGAATTTTCGATTTGTACCTTTATTATAATTATTTTAAATTTCTATAAAATATATATAAATTATATGCATTTTCTCAAAATACTTCTTACATTGGAACCGGAATTTTTTGATTAACGACAAACTATCATTGAAAAGGTTGTAACTACGTCAGTTGAAAAAAATGATTGGCAGGCAAGAAATATGAGATGTTTATTAGGATTATATCTCTAACTTAGAGCTGCAATGCTTAAAAATAAATGTTTCTTAAGATGTGTATAGTTTAAACATAATTATATAATAAAAATCTTAAGCGAATGTGTTAATTACAGATGAATGTGTTAAGCGAATGTGTTATAAAATATTTGAAAAAATATTTTGCAGTCAAGGATCAGTCGAAAAACAGTTATTTGAATAAGTTATTAAGCAAAACTAAGAAAAAAAAATTAACTGGATAAATATAATTCAAATATTAGAAAATATTAAAACACACACATATATTCTACCAAACATTTTCATATAATAATAATTAATAATATTTGCTTAAAATTAATTTTCGTAAAACCGATTTTGTAAATAAATATTCCTGATTCTAAAGGAATAGTTAATTTATTTAATTGATTTATGTCTTTTAATTTTTTTGAAATGCTGTTTATTTTCTTCACTTTTCTTAATTATTTTTACTTTAATTTTTTTATTTCTGGGACAATTATTTAATTAATAAATGTTAGGTTTTCCTTGATAAATCATTACCTGATTGCTCTGATTGAATTACTTCTATATAAAAATAAAAGGTCATAACTGCAGCAGACCATCACTGGAGCTCTATTCACCCGAGGTAAACTATGTGTGTGTGAGTTAACCATTCCTAATTTAGATGTTAGATCCAGTGTTCTATTTTTGTTTTTATCCAACATTCTGATCATCAACGTTTTCCGTATAGATTGATTTTCGATTAATGGCAAATTAGCATGCGACTATTTATCATCATTAGAGTCTGCCAAAGGGAGAAGATTCTTGAGAATTTGGCGATTATTATTGACCACTTGTTGGCGACGACATCTCTGCCTATTCAAGCGGTGAATTCGGTTCCGTGAACCACATTTCTTGCTTGGCCACTTGTCGGCTGAATCCGGAAACAAGAACTGCAGAAAAATGAGCAGAGCAGTTTAACAGAAATGGAACTTTTTCTCCCTTGTATTGGTCTTCAAAAGCCGCCATAAGAAAGTTTGGAATTATTATTTTTTTCATTGAATGCAAAAATTCGATTCTTTTATTTTATTCGAAATTTTTACTAATTGTAGTGACAATGAAAAGTGTAACTGCTATAGACGTGAACAGATTTATATAATGAAAAGAAATTAAAAATTTTGATTGTGAAGTCATTTTACAGAAAAATTATACAGCATTCAATTAGTTCAATTTAAACAATATCAGTTAAAAGTCAAAATTTGATAATGTTTTGAAAATTTTGGCGTATAAATTGCGTGAAAAATAATTATAATAATCAGCGTTGGAATTGTTTAAAATATTTTTTTTTGTTATTTATTTTTTATTTAATTAATTGATAATATTTCAAGCACAGCATATGATTGTATTAATTTCAAACTTCAAAAGATGTATAATGAGCATCGATTTCTAGAAAACCTGCATTACTTAAACAAGATGTTCTGGATTAGTTCTTTATATCACAATAAAAGACTTTATAGCTTTCAAGCATAGGAGAATATATATAATTTTTTTCGTTTTACCGTGCTTGAAAATGGCAATGAGAAGCTGCAGTGGATTTTCAGATTTAAGATCTGGAAGTATTGTTGTTTGCCACTACGCAATGGTATGTACTTTTTTACTCTTATTTCTGAAGTTAAATGTATGCGTTAATTTTTAAATGTAATTTTGAATATCTATTAACAATAAATCAGATAATCGATAGTTTTAATTAGTTATAATTATTTTCTTATAAATTCGTAGATTTTATGATTTTAAATTTATATGAATTTTTATACCTAGAAAAGTGCTTTATGGTGTAACGATTTTTTAGAAATTATTAGTTTACAGATAGCAATAATTTGTAAAATAGGTTTATTGACATATAGGGAAGTTAATTTTATATTTGTTACTTCTCAAAATCATTTTTTTAAAATTTGAGTAAAAGAACTAATTTTTTTAAAACAATTAATGGGGTTGAATAAGTATATTATTGTAATAAATGTTTTAATATTCAGTTCAACAGTACTTTATGTATTAATAGTCAATTAAATAATCATTAAATGTAATTTTGAGTAAAATCGATTAATTTTATAAAAAATATTAAACTGCTTAATTTCTGATTAGGTATGATGCAAGATTTTTGATTTTTAGATACAAAAACTTGAGACAGAGAGCTCCAGTTAGTTGTTAAAACATTTAAAGTTCCAAAACCTTTATTTCAAAGGATTGTTAAATTATTTTTTTACGATATTTCTTTATTTGTATTTTAATTTTAAAGATTTAGTTTCGTTTTCCTGTAAATACATTCTGAATAAAAAAATTTCTATCAAAATTAGCTCTCTTTTGTCATCTCTTATGCTTGCCTATATTATTATGATGAACGCATTGTTAATAAGTAATTCCATTTTACAAAATTTAAATTAATCTTTAATCTGTAAGTTAAATAATTACTCTTTTTTTGACCAATTTTTTATGTTTCTTATAATCTTTTTTATAGAATTTCTGAAACCGTTATCTTCATTAGTCTAAACCTGTCAAAGAAAATAACTTGTCTAATTTATTTCTTCTGTTAAATAATTTATCTCCTTTTATAAAATGACTTATAAATTATTTTTAAACAAATAACTGACGATTTTTTGTATTTATATTGCTTAAGCATTTATGTTTGTTTGAAGTTTTTTTGCGTATAAATGTTTTCTTGTATTACTTAAAAATTTGAATTAAATAATTGAATTGTAAAAAAGGAAAAATTAAATTAATATTAAGAAGAAAATTATAAAAAGCAGTTAGAAAACGATATCAATAATTTTAAAAATAGTTGTCTATGATTTAAAAAACAATAATTTTGCTTAAGAAACTCTAAAGAATATATAATATGTACAATGTTTCTTTAGCATATCTTTATCAGTAAAAATAAAACACTTAAATCTTTCAATATTTTTTATGATCTATTTTTGAATATATATTCATTAAAAACAATAAAAAATGGGGAGGGGGAATGTGTTTTATCTCTCGATGCAGCTACAATAGAAACAGCTAAAAGCACAAAATATGGTACAATCACCAAACAATTTATTATACATTTTATTCCTTGTCAAAGGGATAAAACAAAGGAAAATGGATAATTTGAATTAATGGAACATATTTATCGCAATAGATTGAACGACTGGTAAGGTACACGTCTATATGATAGTTTCGGAGTGAAATCCTATAGCAACCCGCACATTTATACAATAAAAATTTATATCCTTTTATATCAAAACTTAGTTGAATCTTACTAAAAAATGAAATATTTTGTATCACCACATATAACACGTAAATTTAATAAACGCATCGAAAATGACGAATGAAGCTGGATGTGCGAACTAATAATATTCTAAAAGTAAGCAGACAGTTTCATGTATTTAAAAAAAATTCAAAACAGGCGAAAAAAATAAATATTTATCTTGGAAAAAAAAACAAATTTCTTATATTATAAATGAAATTAAATTCCTAAAACTTATCCAACATTTTAGAATGGATAAAAAATATTAATTACACAATAAAGTCAACTAAAATAATTTCTAGTTTTGAACTTTATTAAATATAAACTTAAATATTTGAATAAATTAAATTGTATTTGTAAATTTCTCCGTTAACTTAAACATCATTTATGAGTCTGTTTCATTTTGAAAATACTTTATGCACCAGGAAACCCAGTTTAAAAAGATTTTACCACGTGCAAAAATATTTGCAATGCAAAATTCCTATTATATTTTTGAATAGATGGCATATAGAATTTTTATCATTCAAATCCCAAGTGCTTAAAACGTTTATGTCATGTTATTTAATTGCTTCACAATGTTTTCTTAAGATTTATACGTTTAATGAAAGTGAAAGATAATCAAAGATTTCAATTGGATAATGAAACATAAATTTATATTAAAATTTTTATATTTAATTTTTACTATTTTAAAATGAAAGAAAATGACTTCGTGGTTTACTGTTTTAATATAATAATAAAAAAAGAAAAGATATTCAAAGGTAAGTATTATGTTTATATTTATAAAAGATCTTGTATTATTATATTTATTATCTTATGAAACCTATAAGAATTCATTTTTATAAATATATCATAAAATGTATTACTATATTATTAAATATATTATAAATTATTAATCTTATAAAGCATGTTGTACAATTATATGTATCACCTTATAAAAGAATATAATTAATTTATCATAATTTTAGAATTTAGTTTGACGCCAGTTTTCATTAAATATATTTTAAAAGAAGCTTAAAAACTCTTAAAGATAAGTAGACGATATCTTTAAATTATTTTAAAAATACAATTAATTCTTAATAACTTTGCAATATCAAAAAGATTTATAGTTGCTATCTGTCATTAATACTTTTTGTCAAAATGTAGTCAAAAATCATAAGCGAGTTCATTTTTAAATTTTCAAGGATTTTTTTATTTATAAAACGAATTATGAAAATGAATGTATTACAAAGTATCTAAAAATAAACTTTTGCTTAATAGAAGGTGAAATCATTTGTTGAACTTGATTGTTCGGTAAGAATCCCGCAAGAATTTATTGCTTAAGGCTTAAAGAAACTTGAACTTTAACCTGGTGTTAAATAGAAGTTTTTTTTTTCTATTTTATGGCAGTTGAGAGCAATTTTTACCCAGATCTTTTTGTTTGGTAAAATTATGATTTCACATTTTGTATAGAGGTTAACTCAAACGCTTTTTCATTAAAAGCAATCAAAGAAACATTTTCCCCTTTCGTATTATTATGAAATTAAATTTCTAACACAGATATATTGTATTTTTTCCACACAAGTTTGATAATGTGCTCTTTGAAAACATGTATTCAGATTATTATCTTGCGTTTTAAGACTTATGATTTAATCTGAGATATAGTTACTAATGAAGTTTTTTATTTTGTTTGTTAATTTTTAAAATAAAATTTGTCGAGCATTTGTCGTGAAGTACGATGGAAAATTGTACAGTAAAATTTGTCGTGTAATATAATTGAAATGAACTACTTTATTTTATTATCCTTTATTTTACTATCCTATTTACTTTATTTTATCATCATCACTTTTTCATTTTACTGATTTAGTAAAAGTATACAATGTGATTTTTTATAAAATTTATCTAACTGAAAGTGGACTTGAAAAATACCATTTGTAAGTAGTCTTGATATTCTTTTAAAAGTAAATGTTCCTCCGGTATTTGCTATCCGGTATGCCCTATATCTATGTATATCCCATATACATTTCTTAAATGATGGAACCTAAAAATTATCTTTTTATACAAAACAAGATTTAAAGCTAACTTAGTAAAATTTTGTCGTTTTATTGATGATTGCAAATCAAATATTTTTGTACTGACATTTCGAAAAGACAAGTTTTCGAGTTGTAACGTTTTAAAAATACACGTGCAATATATTTGTTTAATTGTCCTATTTAAGTCTAAAATGTGAAAAGAATGTTATATTTTTGAGGAACACATAACGGAATTTTATTAAATTATTAATTAAGAATTTGATAAGTAGGGATTATCAATGAAAAAAAATCAAATAATTCTAATTTTTTAATAAGCTTTTCCTGAGGTAGTTAGATATTTGCCGTCTGTTACTTTTTAGCCATAAAACCAAAATTTTGTTTGTATTTGTAGAAAATATACAAAATTTATACTAATATAATACTGTAGTATAACGGGGGCAGACTGTATGAGTACACCAAAATCTTGTGTAAATTAAGTAGAGAAACGTAAGAGATTTCATCTAATTCACAACTTCGAAAATATTAATATTTTAAATTTATAACAAAGTAATTTCTGGCAATGTCGGAAATTCGATATCTAACAAGCCCCCATGCAGTTCAGGAAATCCAGAAACTGTTTAATTTGTGACTGTGATAGTGAATAAACTGGAACTTCGTTAAAGAGAGCGGTTTTATATTTCCTGAAAATTTGTATGTATATTTTTAATTGTTATCACTATTAATTTCCTTTCTTTGTTAAATTTTAAGATAAATATGCACAACTAACAAATATTGTATTCCCTTTATTCTACTTGATAAATAAGCTTTTCGAATCTTCACTTAAACTAAATAAACCTACATTTTATATCTTTTTTGATGTGAAATTTAACCACAGTTTTTCTGTACGAATATTCCAATTTTTGGTTTATCCTTCAATTAGTATATTTCTCACAAGGATGACATAGATTTTATTGTGACTAGATATTTTTAAAGTTCTAGAAGGAAGCACGACAAGTCTTAACTTTAAAGAAAAAGCTTCCTCGTCCAAGAAGTCACGTATATTGCGTAATTGGGATCCTTAATGAAGTTCAAAGCTCCGCGTGGAAACTTAGCGTGGAAGAATGACCTGACAAGAATGGATTCACGCGGGAGGCGTACGGTTAACTTTCGGGGTCGTCGAGAACACATTTCGCCGACATCTTGCATCCCGCCGTTTACAAAAATATCCAGCTGTTTTAATTATGTTTAGCTTCCTCCTTCTCCAAAATTCTGTTCAAATTTTCGTGTTTGAGAGAAGTTATTGAGTGTACTATTTGTTTCAATTGATGAGTTTGTATTTATAGAGTAAAATGGTATTTTCCTACAGAGATAATTGTATCCTTGGTATTGTTTTCAAAGGAAATAAATGAAACTTTATCGATGTTTACTGCATTAAATTTTGCTTTCTGGGGATTCAATTTTAGTAACATCATGTTTTCTTTCCCATTTGGAATTTATTTGTTACATAGAAATTCTGGTGTATAGCATTTCAGTAGCACAATAAATTTGATTTTACAGAATTAGGTTAAATGTATTGAAATTATAAATTTTATGAACGCATCTTTCTTACTTAAAATTTATTTCGTAATTATTTGCATTAGTATGATAGGTGGTTACAAAAGTTTTATAAAGGGTAATTGAGTATGGTTTAAAAATAGATTCTTAAGTGCATTTGAACTTTATGCGGTGCCATATTAAACTGGGTATATGTTTGCAATTAGGTTAAATATATTGAAATTATAAGTTTTATGGAGGCATCTTTATTACTTGAAATTTATTTCGTAATTATTTACATAAATATGATAGGTAGTACAAAAGTTTTATAAAGGGTTATTGAATATGGTTTAAAAATAAATTCTTAAGTGCATTCGAACTTAATGCGGCTCCATATTAAACTGGTTATATGTTTGCACATATAATGGTATCTTTTCTTATAAGCTCCTACTGTACAATAATGGAAGAAGTTGTTGTTATGGTCATATAAAATTCTGTAACATAAATAACGATGATAAATGTATATTTAAGTGTTAAAAATAATTTAAAATTGAGTGATGGCGTGATATTCATTACCAGGGGGGGGGGTAAGACTGTAACGTATCTGCTTTAAAGAAACCAGTTATAATCAATATGTATTAAAATCCATCAGCATAACATTCTGCAATTGAAATTTTTCGATAAAGCGAATTCATATATCGAATAATATCGAATGTAACTTTCATCATGTTAATCATAAGAATGTTTATCGATGAATATTATCAAAAAATGAAATGAAAATTTTACGGGAAAACATAATTTTAACTATAAATATGCTCAAATTCTATTAAAAATTAATCAACTGTCTTTTTTTAAACTTTACACTGCACTAAAAATGTAAAGTTGTTTTCTGCTAGAGTATATTTTATTCACACGCTTCGTGAGTTCATTTTGAATAAAGAATGAAAGTTTTGTGAATGATTTCTTATGATCGTATTTTAATGTCAATGAATTAAATTGGCAAAAGTAGTTATTAATTGACACTAAAAAAAGAATACAATATTTAATGAGGCTGAAATTATAAATAGACAAAGTGTTAGTTTTTCATATTGTGATTATTTGCATTGGTTCCGCCATGGTTACTACAGATTAGGAAAACTCGTATTTCTTGGATATTATGTTTCTATTCCTTACTCAAACGAAATTTAAATATAGTATTTCTCGTAATGTGTGAGCGGGGGGAGGATCTAATTTTAAGTGCAACGATTTAAAAAAAGTTAACAAAAATGCTTAAAAAAACGTTTTAAAAGCATTTCAAGTAATGGCCTCACTTACTAGAACTTAGACTGGTGCATTAATATTTTTAACTGCTTATATACAGTCGACTTGCATCATTTCGCCAACAATATAAAATTTTCACTTCAAACAATATAAGCTTTTCTAACTGTACGTCTCTTGGGAATTCACCTCGCATAATCATAATAATTCAGTTATTTTCTTTAAATATGTACCCGTATCAATAGAGAAAATTTTTAGTGATAATATACATTGGTACTACGTTTCCGATTTTATAATGAAACTTTAATAAATTATTTCCACTATGAATTCATGTAGCACAAATACTTCTTTTAAATTTCTAGGAATTCTAAACTTATTATTTATTCAGGAAATCTTAATTTTTAGTTAATTTTATTTTTTTAGTTTTTAATAAATTATTCGAAACATTTGATGAAAGGTCAGAAGTGTGTGAGCCATTTCAAATTAATTTACTAATTTCATAATTGTTGTATTGAGGATTATAAGTTATTTACAAAAGTGATACACTAGTCTTACATATTACATATTATGTGAAGCTATTATTAATAATTCATATAATTCATATATTAAGTCAAAGTGCTGTACAATAATTTGTGAAATATATTTCTAAGCCGTTTATGCAAACGAATCGATAACGCATCGTCCTCGGAAATACATATATTTACAAACAAAAGAGATAAAAACACAATAAATTGTTTGATAACTGCAATATCAAATTAATGAATTATATAATGTAATTAATTCTAAACTGTATACGTTTCAACGATATTTACAGAGAAATACGAATGTAAATAAGTATTTAGAGCGACAAAAGTTTCTCAAACATCTATAAACCTCAAACTATGCCAACCTTTTAGTCTCATTATAAAATTTGCAGCCTTTCATCTCATGGTCAATTTCCTTAGAAAATAGACTTTTGATCGTAAACAAATTATTCTAGCTCAGGGTTACGATGTTTTTAGATAAAATAACTTCATCATTCATACTATAAACGCTATTGTAAACAAGACGAAACTTGGAAAGCAAACATAATTGCAACCTAAACACTGGAAGAGATTAAATATTAAATCTCTTTTCAACAAACAATTTAGGCACATTTTCAAACCAATTTCAGGATTACATCGTATGCTCGATTTAAAAAATATTAAATTTCTAAGGCGCGTTTAAATATAATCTTTTTGAATTATGTAATACCTTTTTCCTGAATTCAGTGTCGATATTTGTGTGTGTGAGAGAGAATATTCAACATTTATTTTAAATGAATAGAACGAACATTTTATTAATCAAAGAATGTAGTTTGATGAGAGCTATATGCAAAATTATCTAAGAAATAAAAGGGTTGTACTAGATGTAGATAAAGAAAAATTTTATCAAGTTTTTTTAAAATGTGCGAAATGTTTTTACACTCTATTCATATTTTAAAAATGAAACAAAATAATATATAATCGTTTTAATATTATCAATATAACAGACTGATAAATTCTATGGAATAAGTGGCAACATCTGGAAATTGTTTAATGAATTCAAATTCAAAATAAACTCGACATTTGAATTTCTATTTTATTTTATGTCAACCATGTTTACTTTAATTTAATGGATCAAGTCATTGTAACTCAAGGCATCTACGGTTATTTACACATTCTATTGCCCGTTTCGAATGCTAAATTTTAAACCTATCTAATTTATGTGTGTATAATACTGTACTAAATTTTACATATACATTATATTAAATAAAGAAGAGATAGTCAAATAATCAAATATTTTAATACTAAACATGTTTTTTTTTTTTTAAAAATTTGAATGTTTAAGCCCTTGTTTCCTAAATTAAGTTATTTAATCTGAGGTATTTTATCATAACCTAAAATTTAATCAAGTATGTAAATTAAAATTTAAGAAATATTTCCATTGGTATCTAAGAATAATAATATCATTTATCGTTTTTTATTATAACATTGTTTATCGATTATCATTGAAAAGAAAAGTGAGAATTTATTCCTTAAACATAGAATTAAAATTTTTTGATGTGAAAGTGATTATTAACTTATATTTTAATTTATCACAAAAAATTAAATTAGAAAAAATTTAAAGCATTCTTAGAAAAAATTGGCGATTGGTGGTTTTGTACATAAAAGTGTTTGCAGGCGTGAATTTGTTAAATTTATTAATAAACGGTGCCTATACTTTCTTAAAAATTCTTGGAATCAACTCTTAAACTATGTAAAATGTGTAGAATATTACTTATTTTACATTCCACATAAAATATTAAAATAGATAGAAAAAGAATATTTAAAATATTATCTAAAGATTAAATGTGAACAAAAATAAAAATAATTTATTTAATATTCCATTTTACTAAAAAAAAAAAAAATCGTTATTTCAAATTGCATCGTTAAATCTCAATAAGCTATAAGAACTATTGGCATATAACATTATTTAACACTTGTAAGTCTATTCTAATCGTGATAAACATTAAATCAAATTGTCTTAATGTACTGAACTAGATTGAAATAAGTTGGAATAGAAATTTTGATGGTTTGAGATATCTTAGATAAAAGACACAAAAGGAGATGGTAATAAAGGAATTAAATAACGATTCCTTAGCCCTGAGGATAATAAGAATTCTAATTTATGTCATTCAACTCATAGTTGTATATCATGAATTTGGAACGTTACACTATGTTTATGAAAAGATAAATTCATAAAAGATTCCATGAAAATATCATAGAAACATTCTAAAACTCATTAAGAAGTCGACGAATACATCTCATTCGTTAAAGATATAAAGAACGAGTCAATGTGTAAAAACTTCCAAAAACCCCGAAGCTTTCATTCCTGAAGCTTTTTACCATGTTTTTGACATTACAAAAGATGAACTTTTTTCTCCGCTGTTACGGAATGAACTTTCAAGTTTACCGGTTTGGCCTTTACTTGGAAATAGAAAGAAAAAATTCGT
The DNA here is from genome assembly GCA_026290005.1 of Latrodectus geometricus. Classification (NCBI taxonomy): domain Eukaryota; kingdom Metazoa; phylum Arthropoda; class Arachnida; order Araneae; family Theridiidae; genus Latrodectus; species Latrodectus geometricus. The sequence goes on along the minus strand of JAPDSC010123263.1, from coordinate 175,018 downwards.
TACTTAAAGTAACAATGCGTCAAAGAAAATAAGTGTCCGTCAAGTGTTTCTTCAAGAAAGTGTACCGTAGAGTTTTTAAGTGTTGGATAACAGCGTTTTGTGGGATTTCTTTTTAAGCTTCTTACTGATGTAAGGAAGTTGCTATTTTTTGTATGTTGAAGTATTTTTAGTAATATGATTAAATTCAAGTTAAGTAGAATTAACGCATTTTATTGAATAATAAAAAAATAAGTACTGTTTAAGTAGATTTTATCTAAATAATAGATTTATGAGGAAAATGAAATTAATGCGAATTGAGAACATTAGGAGTCGAATATGTTTTTGTAGAAATTTAAAGAAATTAAACGTTAAGGTATATAAAAGCATTTTTAGTTAAAAACTAATGTTAAATTTTTTAGAATATTCAATTTGTTCTATAAGTTGTAAAAAAGGATACGAATATAAAATTTTAAGATCGCTATAACAAACTTTTATGTTATACTTTTGTTTATTGTACTTTCATGTTATTATACTTTTATGAGAAAAAAAGTAGTATAATGCAATTTCTGTGAAGTCTTTTTATATAAACGTGTTTGTTTTATGACAAATGTTTTCTCTTAAAAATAGTGATTCACTATTGGACGTTGGAAGTTGGGAACAGATAAGTTAAATTAAGTTTCAAAACAACGAAATGCATGAAAATTTAATTTTCATAGTTAATTTAAAATAAGAGTGTTATGTTTAAGTTTAACCAGAAAATTTATTATAAAATATAATGGACTATATAACTAATGTTCATGAAATATTTATATTGAATCTACAATATTTTCAACCTCAGAAGTAGATATTTGTAGTGATCAGAATTTCAGAATTCATTTTGAATATTATATTTGAAATAACCTTCGTGGGCAAAAATAAGATGAATATATATATATATATATATATATATATATATATATATATATATATATATATATATATATTCTAAATTTTGTAAGCATGTTTACTGTTTTTGTTTCATGTTATCTTCTTTCAAAATAACAATTTTTGCGATATTCTATATTAAAAACTGACATTAGTTTTCTAGTTTAAAACAAAATTGTATTTCATATTATATTTTAACAAAAGAAAGAAATAAAGAAAACAGCTTTTAATTTTCTTAAAAGTGAAATAATCAAGAGAATTTTAATATTTTTGAATTTAGTGTATTTAAAGTTTATTAATTATGCAATGTGAAACAATTTGTATTATTTTTACAAGAGTAATTTATTTATCTGCGAACACTTTTCAGTATTAAAAATCTATTTATGAACTAAAAGTTATTTTTTTCGAAATTCATAGCAAATGATACTAACAAAACTTTTGTTTTCCGAATTTTAATGATCCAACTGTTACCTGTTTACATGTTCAAGTAAATTAAAATATCTGAAAAAAAAAAAAAGTATGACTCTGTTTTAAGTAGAAAATAGAAATGTTTGAGATAAAAAATGTAAAATAGAAATATGAATTATATTACAGAATGCACTTATATAAGTTCTTTAGAAAGAATGGAATTAATTTCATTGAGAAGTAAAGAGGTTTTTTTAAAAAATAAATGAAGTTATATTAAATAATATAAAATAAATTATTAACTGTTCGAAATATTTTAATGGGTAACCGAAATCTGCCTAATATTGTGGGTTGCATTCTCAATCTTGATGTAAGAAGAAAAAATGTCACTTGGACTGGTGTCACTAATCTTTATGAATTAAAAGACACTTCCAAAAATTTGAAGAAGGTTCTATGTTGTTACATTATAAAAGATATATACTATAGTAATTATATATGATATTTAATTTATAAAAAATGCTTTATTTACATTAAAAATTAATTATTAAGATAATATTAGGGACATTAATTTGAAATCAATTATTTTTAAAAATTTGCTAACATTTGTAAATTTAAAAAGCAATTTTTTTATTCTATAATTTAAGAAACAATGAAAAGAAGTTGTTATTATACTTTTACTTATGCACCAATTTATGAATTTCAGTTCTTGAGTACATATTTATTCTAAAAAGCACATTGAAATATATTTAAATAAAGTTGTTGAAAAAATGTTCATTTGGTGTTAAAATTTGATTAATAAAAGAAAAAATATTGCATTTGTAATCCAAATCTAATTATAAGTATTTAAAACAGTATTGCGCATAAATAACAATTTAATATAAAATTAAATATTTGCATTCATTACCAAATTATACAATTAAACGTTTTGCGTATTTATAGAGCTCCCCATTGATAAAATAAAAAACTCTTTTTAATGCAAAAACATCAAAAAAGCATTCGTTTTTTAAATTAAATTAAAAAAAGCACATTCTTCAAATTGAATATTTAAAAAAGTATTTGCTCTCTTTCTAAAATTAAAGTTTTAATTTAAATAAAATGAATAATAATCTTTTTAAGTTTGAATTCACTTGATTGAATAAATATGTTTAAGATGTGATTTCATTGATTATATATTTCCTTAAAATTATTTATGTAGGATTTTTACCATTTTGCTCATAAAACGTTTCTTAAATTTGTTTTTAGACTTTATTTTGTTGTTTTTAATTTTTTTGACCACTTATTCAAAAGTTTCTTTTAAAGAATTAATAAAAGGTCTTATATGCTTTTAGGAGCATTTCATAACCTTCTTTTATAATGAGGAAATCTCTATGTTTGTTTTGGATATAATCATGAACTTAATAGGATCCTTCGAATTATCAATGAAACTCAAATTTTCTACAAGAGAATGGCGTACATTTATATAAATAAAATACTTAATCTGTTATCCTTTTCCAAGGTTGAGTTAATCACGGCTGCTCCGAATGGAATGAAACTTATAACAGAATGACTATCTCTAGATAATTTAAAATAAAAGCTAATTTTTTTATTTACAGCACTTATAATCGATTTAAAACATAATTAAGGTGTACATAAAATTCTTGTACTCTTACTCATGTTTCTAAGTAATTAATTTAAGTAATGTAACATTCTGTTTCGGGACTCTTTTCGCTTCGAGAAAAACCTCGATGTCCTATTTGTTCTTTTAAAAATGTCATCTATGATTAACCGCTGGGAGAAGAAAATATGGAGGTATCGGATAACTTCTTCTTTCTATATTCCTACATAATGCTTTTTCAACAATACGTATTATTATATTTTTTTAATTTTTGAAAGAGTATTGTTTTTGCCCTCTGCAGCGAATGTGATTTCGCCTATCTCAACACATCGTCAGTCAGAAATGTATAGGAACACAGATGAAAAGAGTTGCAAATATGTATTAATAAATTCTAGAGAGTGGCAATTATTATAATTAAACTGTGTAATAATTCATGTTAAATGTAATAATAAAAGAGTCACAGTTGCATGTTTTTAATTAAAATTTACAGATATTTAATAAATTCGTAATTAAAGGTATTTTTAATGCACTTCCCTTGATTTTTTTACACCATTGTTTTCTTTTTTATCATGTGCTGCAGAATATCGATGAGGCGGGATTTATATAATTATTTTGTTTTGTGTACACTTTTATGTTGCAAGCGGTAGAATTATATGTTTTCCCAATTAAACTAAAACTTCAGTCCGAATTGTTTCGTTTTTAATTCTTTCGTCTTCTGTTTATTTCGGTATGCCTTATAAAAATAACTAACGTAATTTATGATTTTTTTCATTGAATAAATTAATGTTTGTTGTGTCATTTCATAACTAGATTAAAATAGAATTTAAAATAAATTACGTAATGTGTGCACATATTTATTTGTTAAATTTTGGAATTTCATGTTTTTCTCCTTAAGTCAAAACTTCAGTTAGAATTGGTTTTTTAATTATTAAGATTTTTATTTATTTCATATGCAGTAAATAGAAAAAAATCTATTTTTTATTTTAAAAGTAAAAACGCTAAAATCTACACATGCGTTTTTGTTAGTATGCAATAAGTCAGGTGCACATTATGTAATTTATTAGTTAGCATGCAGTAAGTCAGGTGTCAACTATAAATTCACTGAGCCAGATGTAAAATGATTTAAATGGAACGCAGCGAAGCGGATACATTCAGCAAGTATGTTATAAATCTTCCACTTTTTCTTCCTTATTTACCAGTAAAGTAAGTTATATTTTAGGAAATATTTGTGTTATATATCTGTTTTCTGTCTTTTAAGATAGCCGAGTTTGATACAAACAAAACCAAGCAAGTGTTACTTTACAAAAAAAGAAAACTGTTTTGATACACGTTTTTATACAAGTGTTTTTTTTAGCAAGATACTTGTTTGTTTCCACAGGGAAAAATAAATGTTTGTCCAGCCTGTTGTTTTAGCAAATCATTGGAAAAAAATTGTTTGATAAAACACTTGACTTATTTTAATCTTATTAAGAAATTTATGCAGAAATTGATGTATTCTTTATGAAATTTTTTATTCTTTCATAAAGAGTACATTAGGAAATGAATTTTCTAAAAAATTCTTTCCGGCGAATTTTTTTCAGGAAAATTTGATTGATGAGGTATATTCCGATTAATTTTTAACTAACATATTTTTAAAATTTTCAACTTTCGATAGTTTGTTGAATATTTTCTTTCAGAATTTTCCAAATTTACTAACTTTTTTGATTTTTAAGTAACCAATTGTATTTAGTTTCTTACTTTTAGAAATTTAAAAATGTCTTTTACACTTTTTTATGGTAAAATTTTGTGTATTTCAAAAACTTTAAAAATTTCTGCAAATTGATAATTTTTTTATTTTTGCATCTATAAACGTTTTATGGGTTTTTTATATTTCTGGAAGAAAGCAAACACAGTTTTATAATAATTTAAAACTTAGATTATCCTGAATATGGATAGAAAATACCACACATATTCTAAGCTTCTATTCAAAGTCTTATGCTTAATTTATTTTAATTATAACTTACATCATTTTAATATAAAAAAGATAAACATAATTATTTGTAGCCACTTGAAATAAAATATTTATCTGTCATTACTGGAAATTATTAAATTTTTTTTGAAAAAAAAGGTCTCAGACGAGATTTAGTACCGGATTAAACAGCCGGGAATTTATTTGCGTCCCTGTTGGTAGCCGAAGAAAAGAATAATTTTACATAGTAATGAGTTAGACGAGGCTTCTATCTGGTACATCACTTGCTTGTGCATTGAATTTAAATGAGTTCTAAGCTATTGTTAGTCACAGTATGTCTCTTAAAACAAACTTAACTATTTTGAAGTATACAAATGGGAAATTGGTGACACAGGTGACTTATTTTCAAGACATACAAATAAAATTTCTTGCTTTATTTTACAATAAATATATAGCTAGTAAATTGTTATTAGATTAACTTTGCATACATTAAAAAGTTTTGGGAATTTTAATCGTATATTATGGGAAGTTTGTACAGAATAAACTGACTGAAATCTTAAGCTAAGTAATTCACATTTATTCTTCGTGCGTAAAATATGAACGCGAGAGGAATAAGTGTACATATAATGTGATTTGTATATATTTACTCTTCTAAGTTATAATGATTTAAATCAATTTATTATCAAAATTATTCCTAAAGGTGTTCCATAAATGTTTCTAGTATTTTAAAAGGGAATTTTGTGTTAAATTATTAAAATACCGTACTATATTTTTATTTATAATAAATTCCTTTGTTTGAAAAACCTTAAGAAATGAATTTTCTAAGCCTTAATATCTTACCTTCCGAATATTCTAACGTTTAATTAAGTTTAAATTAATTATTAATTTATTTAGATTATCGTAATGATTATTGCAATAATTTGTATTTTAATTAATAATTTTTGTGGAAAATGACCCCTGGGATGCACACAATATTTTTCAAATTAACTCTTAATATTTATAAATATTTTTTGGTACTTAGAGACCATTTTTGATATCTATGATCTGAAAGTCTGAATTAACTCTGATACTTAATTTTGATTTCTGGATATACATTAAAGATATGTATTCATTTAAATTTCTATATTTAGTACAAATTCGAGCCAATATCTAAAAGATTGATAATAATTGTAAAATAAATTAATAATAATAGTTAAAATACGTCTAATGTTACGAAAATGGTGATTAGATTAACTATTTAAAATAAAAGCAAAATTTTATTCTAAAATATTTCTGGAAATATTCTACTATTCAATATTCTCTTCAGAAAATTTAACATAGTATATGAATACAATGAGAAATGATTTAAAAAAAAGTTAACCTCTTGAAATTGTATAATAAAAAAATCTATAGCAAAGTATCTGAGATTACTTAGCAATAGATCTTTTGATTAATTCTTTGAGATAATTCATTCTGAATAAAAATGATAGATTGGTTATTTTGATTCAGATTTCTGAAATCACATAATTTATTTTCTTAAAGTATTCGACTTGAGAATATATAAACGTGAAATATTATTGTGAAAGAGCGATTTCGATTCCTTAACTGTTTGTTAAATTATCAAGAAATTACACTCCAAAAGGCTTTTGGTCAGTAAATGATCTAAAGATCACTTACTGTAGAAATGTATCTTATAAGAGTTCATTTATATTTGCATATCATTGAAAACATACGTGTGAAATTGCATAAAATTTTTACCACTGGACGTTAATTACTGAAAATATTGCTTTTACACATCAATCAGTTAATTTAATTTCCACTGATATTATTGTGTTATGGCGTCTGTTCTTTTCGAGTTTTTGATTCTATTATTTATGATTATTTAAAATATTAAATTTAACCACACCTATATAACACAATTTAACCACACCTATGGAGTTAATCCATGAAATTGTAGAATATCGCTTTGTTAGAGCAACCACGCACACCCTGCATGGTGAAGTAAGAGTTACTGGACCGTGTGGTTCTTCTTTTAGATACCGAGCCTTTTCTTTTGTTGAAGTTGATCATTTCTTCGAGGAAAATGAAAAATCGTTGCTTTTGTTTGTATTTGATGCTTAATTTAAGTTTTGAGATTAGCTCGACCGAGTCTTTCATCTTAAAAAAGAACCTACTGTCTTTTATGTTTCAAGGAAATATGTTTGAACTTATTTTAAGCAGCTGTACAGTTTGTAACACTTTAATCAAAATAATGTATGACCATTCTTTTCATTTATTGCTACATAACCAAAACATTTATTACAAAAGTTTCATTCATATTTAAGTTAATATAGTGCTTATGAATTATTTTTGTTAATAAATATTTATAATTGCCATTTATTATTATTGTTACAAATTAGCTATAAAATTATCAATTGGCTATTATATAAATATTGTATAATATTTGCATATTAGTTGATATATAAATTTAAATAATATTCATAACTTTATTATTTCATACACAATTCATACCTTTTATCTCTTGACATAAATCACTTTTCAAAAATGTTTTTCTTGCTTCACCCGATTGACGAGAAAGAATTAATGCTGTTAGATATTAATTTCTTCAATGAAATACGTGTATTCAAAGAAGGAAAGAAATTCTGAAAGAAAAGAAAATTAATTGAAGCTTAAAATTATTTCGAATTCTAATTCATAAAATGATAATTTCATGCATTTTTTTGTATAAGAAACTACCGAATTTTCATGAAATTTTGTTATAGAATACAATTAGGCATTATTATGATAAATGTAATTAATGTTTTATAACTACCCATGTTTTACATTGTTCGTAATTCTGCTAACTTTTCTTCTAAAAATCTTTGCATAATTGAATATGAAATGCATGTTACTTTTGATTATATAGTTATGTGTTAAGTCTCTCAAATTTTCTTGATATTAATTTAGCTTTTAGAATCAAATTGATTGAGAAATTATTATGGTATGATTTGAACTGTAAAAATTTCATATTTAAATGAAGGACGAGTTTCTGCTTAGGTAAACTAAACTGTTGATAAAGAAGGTAGTATCGATTAAGTCCATTTTTTTTTATCAAGAATGTAATCACTAATTTGTAGAAATATAGTAGTCCCAATCTATTACTGATATTTTATTTTTATGTATTTTTAAAAATTCTTATAGTCTTTTATTTGCATATTCAGTTGAATATTTTTGCCAATAATTTAATCATATATACTAATCATATTCTTACACCTACATTTCAGTAAGATGTAAAATTCTTGGTTGCATATGAATATTTGTGTCAATTAGTAATAAAACTTTTACTGTTCACATAACTGTGTAATTTTGGATGCTTTTAAAATAAGAGCTTCTTGAATTACATTGAAAACAAATTTTTTTCAAAGTACACAACTTAATGTCTTAAAAATATTTCAAGCCGCCTGATATAGCGAGTTTAGGCTAGATTTATAGCATACTCCACACTGATGAGTGACTCAGCAAAGCACTTTCATCCGTGATTCATCTAATTATGGTGCTTCAAAAGATATCGAAATGTTATATCGGAAGTTACCGATTTTGAGCAGCCAATACAATATGGTCGATGGAAATCTAGTGAAAAGCATTCTATCATTAACTTTTTAAATACTGCTTAATCTGATAAAAAAATATCTTTTCAAAACTTAAAATCCTCTGTTCCAGTGGACTATTTTGAAAGTTTTCCAATGTTTCAATAATCAAAATTTTGTTTTCCTAAGTTGCTTACTCAAATGCCACACTGTGCCATGTTTTAAAATTGTTTAGATAGAATTATTGGGAAAAATAGATCTAATGAGGTTTCAGTTTTTTTAAGAAATGTCTTTGTTGCTTTTAAATAGTTTAAGTTGCTTTTATACTTTGTTTATACACTTTTTTAGTTTAACTTACATCTATTTGTGCCTAGTTTATTTTATCATTTGCTTTAATATTTTTCATTTTTTCAAACACATCAATGAATTTAATATATTTATTGCACAAATAGAATTAAATAATTACATCATACAACAAAAATAAATGTAAGGAAAAAATATCTTAACATTTTCATTGTAATTTTAGGTTGGGGGGGGGGGGAAAAAGAAACCCATTATTTTTACGTGAATTTCAAGACTTTTGATAATTTGTTTTGGATTCGCTTTGTGCTAAAGTTTTGAAATTGTTTATTGTCAATCGTTAGCTATTGGATAATGTCACATACCCATCAACTTCGATCCCTTTTGTGGCATCATTGACTTTATCGACATTTTTAACCTGTGAGAGGCGATTTTTTAACATGAAAAATACTTATACGGAATCGACGAAATCAAAATCCCATGGAACTGGATATTACATTATTGAGACCAGAAACACAATTCATAATTTCAGCCGTCTGGCTTGTATTTCCTCTTTTATTAAAGGAAAACTTTAAAATGCACCGAATATTCTATTTGTTGGTTTAAATTTGAAATAGCTCAAACAAATGCAGTGGAATATGTTAAACAAAATAACAGCAAAGAAATTTTTTAGCTTGAAACGTTACCTTTTCAACGAGCATAAACTTGATATTGTTTGATCGATATGTTTAAGATGATATTGTTTAAGAGATATCGATCACTACAATCATCTACCAAAAAAATAATGGATTTCTTTTTCTCAACCTAATATTTTGGCTTGGTAAAATCATTCTTTATTGTTATTTTGAACACAAAGTGAAACTTTGTATAAACATGTTTTGAGTTAATTTTTGAAGAAATCTATTATGTATTGTATGAAAAAGTAACCCCAATCTTTATTTCACTCAATATTTTACATTATTACGATACTACTGCAACTTCTCCAGTGATTGTTATTTTTGATGTCGAGTTCATATAAGCTTTCTTTTATAAATTGTTGATTTCAGGCTTTTTATTGTAGATTATTATTAACATATTTTAACAACAATGTGGATATATGCTTTGTGTCATCAATTTTAGTGACAATTTGAGGTGCTGCCTTTCTTTTTTAATATCATATAAATGAAATACATAAATTAAAAAAATATATACAATTCTCTTATATATGCTAATGTCTTCTTTGAAATAGAAAATTTAATAGGATTATAAAAACAGTTTTTATTTAAAAAATACTATGAGTCTTCAAAAATTAAAAATATGTTTTAACTCCACTAATATGTACTTCTTCAAATTAAATTAAATTATAAATAATCTTAAATTCTTTTTTAAATTTCAATTGATACTTCAGTTTATTGAAGGATATCTAATAAATTTGATTTTATACATGAATAATCTTATCCATTTATCAAAAGTTAAATATATAAATCGAAATTTAATTATTTATATATTTCAGACTTCATTGGTATAAACTGCTTGTTTTTTTTTATCACTAATGAGTAGCTCACGTTTTTGTCATATCCATTTCGAAGTACTTACTACCCGAGGGCGATTTGACAGCTTGAGATCTATAAAATATATAAAGATGTGTAGCCGTACTTAAAATTCATATTCCATTCTAACTCTTAAGGAAACTAACTGGAAAATGTCACTCTCAGAATTTTAAACCCACAGATGGTCATACATATCAAACTTTTCGAAAGCATTAGCAATAAAAATTATTTGACGAGCTTGAACTACAGTTATTTAAACTCGCCGGCTCTTTAGAATAGAACAGGATGTGTCAGCTAAAAGTTGAAGTGTTTCTAAATAAGAACTGAAAAAAAGAAGTCAAAAAAGTTTATGTACGTTTTGGTTCGTTGAACTTCTAATGGGTAAGGACTGAATAGTTTATATTCATTTTAAATTAATGACTAGCACAAGTAATTTAGTTTGTAAAAGTCATAGCTATTTTTACAAGAAATAGAAAATATTGGTACACTATTTATGTAAGAAAAATTTAGAAGTGTATCTTAACATGACTCTGCTGACATTTATTTGATGTGTGAGTGCATTTGATGAATATATATAAATATATCTTAATTTTTCTTATTTTACTTTTACTCTTTTTACATATATATTTCATATTCAACTATATATGTAACGTATCTTTTTTGAACTATTTTTTTCTATTTGAAGTATCATTATATTGAAATTTTCAATTGTTTAGAAATTTGAATTATTTTAAAATATCTGACGACAGTAGTAAAAACTCATAATAGATAAGCACTCACTTCGATTGACGTATATGCAGAAAGCAGTGTTCTCTTTTCGTTGTTCAACAATGAATATCGAACCCGGGATTTTGAACAATGAAGAACACTGTCCTACCTCTTTTTAGCGCCTTGTAATCAACAGTGTAATGCTCTAAGGTTATTGTAAAGAATTTTAATGTTCTTCACGTAAATTACTATCTGCGAAAAATTCTTATAGATATATCTGTCTTATTTACGTATCATAAAGGAGGAAACCTATAAACAGTGATTGGGATTTGTATGAATATCTGCAGAAGCACCATATCTTTAGCTCTGAATTCAGTATCTACCAAATAAATTGTCCCTCTAGAAAACTTTTCATAAATAGTAGGTCGTATTTACGTTTTTGCAAGTGAAAAAACCAGAAGACTTCCAAGCTGATACCCCGACTGAAGAGCATACTAACCCATCTACTATTGGTCAACAGTGACTGGTATTGGACCCGAAACATTATGCTCTGAAAAGCCCTGTCTTACTGCAAAGCTGTGGTATGATCTGCTGTGCTGTCATTTTAGCTATGGGGAGTGGACAGCCTAAAGATCAAGGCCATTGTTAGGCATCTTAACATTTATCGCGTAAATTATCTTCCAGAAGAACTTTTCATAGATAGGGAGCAGTATTCTCTTGTTGCAAGGAAGGAAACCTGGAAAACTCCCAAGCGTCCTCCACGATAAATGCGCATGTAAAAGACGGACGTACACATCTATCTCCGTTATTCTACTTTGGCTCGGATCGAATTTGAGAACTTATGCTCAAAAGATCACCACCCTCCCACAAACGCAATCCTTATATTATTATTTGCAATAATCTTGTACTGTGCACAGTTGATAAATGCATTATTTTTTGGATGTTGTAAAAAATAAGTTTAAAATTAAAATACGTTATAAATTTATAAAAAACATATAAAAAATAGAACATTCCACTATAGTAAACAAACATATATAATTCGTGTCTTGAATATTTAAATCACTATAATTTTCGCAAAACGTGTCTTCTCGGCTCGAGTAGTTCAAGACTACAATAAAATTAAAGACTGAGATGCAACATGAAAACATTCGGCGAGTGCATATGTGTTCTTTCGTCTGAAACGTAGCCAAAAGAAATCACTTGGTTGAAAAAATGTTCCATGTTGTGAAAGATTTTAGTTTTTAAATTAAAAAGACCACACAGATGAAAATTGAAATTAAAAAATTATCACGTTTTTATAGTCAAAATACGGCGTTTAACCTAAAATAAAACCACAAATAAACAGTATACATTTTATAGTGATAAAGTGTTTCATTCGTTCAATAAAGAAATGAATGTTGCAGAAAACAAGATGTACTGTGTCTGCTTTAGTAAAATTGAACGGAGGGATGTAGTTTTTCTAAAGCAGACTCAGTATATCTCGAGAGCCATTTCGTCACCACTATAGAGCGAATGCACCACCACCATTTTTACCCCCTCCCTGTTATTTATACTCTTTTTTTAATTTTTAATGCTGTTATTATTTTCCAATACTGTCAAGCAGAATTGAAATTGAATGTGATTTTGCTTGAAGGAAGTTCCCAGTCTTCTTTACTAATAAGAAAACAGTTTCTTTATTAATTGTAAATAAATCTCCTTTCTGAATTCCTTGAAATTTCTTTTCAAATAGCATCTTCAAAAAATTTCGCAGTTCGTAAAAAATAATATGGTGGTCTATATACGGCTCATCAACTTACATTTGCTAATGTCTGTTTTAACAATTTCGATGTAAACCCATTGATTAATTCTACTTTTCAATGTATACCTTGATTCAGAACGGGTTTCAATGGGATCTTTTGCCACATTCACTATATACCCGACATCACTACTTCGAACTTTTATTTATTTTCGTACCTGCAGTTACATTATATCATTTATTTTTTCTATTTTCGTTCCTGCATTACATCATCTATTCCACGCAGGAGGTTCACAATGAGGTTGATCTGATTTTTGGACTCACTGCCACCATTTTTCAAAGCCCAAAAGCTTGAAAAAATAATCAAAACGTTGTCAGACAACCATTAATTTAAGTGATGATTATTACCCCCACTAAAGATTTTGCTTTCATGTTTTTTTAAACTTTATAATAACTTTTTTGGTGGAAAACTTTTGTTACAACTCGAAATGTATCTCATTGTTATTTATCCACAACAATGACATTTAAAAATAATTATTGTTATTTATAAATACTATTTTTTTTTAAATAATTTTAATTTCTATTCAATGGTAAATATTTATTAACCCCTAAAAATGTAAATCATAGTTTAGATTTGTTTGAACTATATAGTAAAATTCCACAGTTAATTGTAAAAAAAAACTAAAAAGTAATTACGAATTCATAGTTGTTGATTCTTTCATTCCAAATATACTTGCAGAAATAAATGAAGAGAAATTTTTATTCCTTAATAATTTGAGAATATGTATTCGGATTATCTTATCTTGTATCTAATTTTGTTTTATGTTTTGATATCGCAGTGTGTCCAGTTAATTTATATGCTGTTTTAAACCTAGGATACGGTTGACCGTTTCCAGAATGCCATTCCCCATGTCTCGGTCTAATACCCATCAGTGAATGACTTTTGATTCGGCGACCGTCCGCTAACTTCTCCATCAGCAGCAAGGGATGAACCCATTGTTTGGAAGTGAGATTAATTTTAGGAGTTCTACCTCAGGGGGGAGGAAGAGTTTTCCTCCTTTCTGCACGATTGTATGGCTCTAAAAATAATCTCCACCTTTCAGGGAATGTAAGGAGACACGCGACGTTTCAAAGTGAAAATGATGATCAAAACTATGACGGCCGTTTCGTTAAAAGGCGATTATTCCAAGCAATGACTCGAGACTAAAGAGCATCTTCCAAGTGACTGCGGCTAATTGGATACTGGGTTGTAAGTGATATTGCTGTGAGGGATTAATTATATTGTTCACACGCCAGTTTAGGATAGAAATTTAATTTTTATTCAATACACTCTTTTATAGAGGGAAAAAAATTCAGGTGAAATAACAGATCAGGTGATTTCATAGATTCAGGAGTTATTGATTGAGAAATTGATTAAAAAGTTGCAGTTAAACTTTTAAAATATTTAGCCAATATTGAACTTCCTTTAGAATTCCATGCTATGAGGAATTACTTTGGCGATAGTCTGAAAGGTATCAAAGGACGCAAGGAAAATTCTTAAATGTGACCTTAAACAGTATAATGCGAATCATCATATACGATTTTCTTATTGAATTCAAAATCAGTCTACTGGACACGAAATCAAAGTTCTATAATTTGTGTTTACATTAAAATCTAAAATTCAAAACCATATGGACAACGTATTTTCTTATGATACATGTAAAGTAATATTTAGAAAATAAATATCATTATTCATTTCATTACTCATGTAATTAATAAAAAAATAATTATATAAGTTTGATAAATATTTTCAGTGTTAATCAGTCAGTAATTAGAAATTCGAAAATACCATTGTAAATTTTTTCGTTTTCTTTCATTAATGAATGAAGAACTATTTTTTTTGTTGTTGCTGAACACAGACTTTCAAAAGCTATGAAGCAATAAGTTTCCAAACCAATCCTATAATATCAACATTATAAATGATAAATGTGCTTGAAAAATTAATACTGAAAACAATGTCTTGAGTTCAGAAATAATTCTTAGTTCAAATTTATTTTTAATAAAGAGAAACAAGCTTGTGTGTGTGTATGTAAGTTCATAGTTTTTAATCGAAATTTTGCTGTTGAAACATGAATAAATTTAGGTGATCTCTGTTGTATCTCATTTGACAAAATTATAAGAATATATAGTGCTATATATTATTAAAAATAAAGATAACTGTTCTTTTTATATTTTAGTCTAAGATGCAAATGGTGGTTTCTTGATTTGTTTAGTTTTTTTCTAAGAAAACATTGATTGCCTAATTTAATTCAATATAACGGAATATTAAAATTTGTCACTCGGTGATAATAAATAAGCACACATTAAATTGCATTAGTAAAGAATACGAATTACAGTTTCTTTATTTCTAGATGTTGCTCGATCATTGAAATTCGTAATTCTTTCGAAAGAGAAATTCTCTTTTCACTTATTGTTTTTGTTAATTCAATGATTTTGGAGTTTCTACTACGAGTTATTGTTTCACAGATATTTTTTGCACACGAATATCAATTCAACCTTGAATGATGGTCAAAGCTACGCATTGCATTCTAATACTATCACGATTTTCATCATTTTTATTTATATAAAATAAATATTCATCCATCTACAAGATACATAAACTACTATTCTTGTGTGCTTAAACCTATCGGCACGAATACTAACTAACTTAAAATTGTCTCACACCTCTCTCAACTTGCCTTAAGTCGTGTAAATGTAAGTGGTTTTATTTCATGCATATATTTTTTAAGGGTTTATATACGGAAAATTGACTGTTGAAACTCCTGGCTTTTTTCAGCAACTCAAAATAATATACAATAAAATAAATCGCTGGGATTTTTTCATATTTTCTCACAAAAGAGAGAAAGAAAAGAATTTTTGAAAAAATTTTGGAACAATTTGGTGACTTGAAAGAAATTTTCTCAAAGAAAGACATCTCTCAGCACACACTTATTTCAAATTTAAATTTTGTTATAAATGTGTTAAGAATTTATGTTTAATTTTTTTGCACATAAATGAACATGAAAAAGGATTCTCACTTGACTTATCAAGGATCCAGTTTAAATTTAAAATATTTTAAGTTTATATATTTTAAACTTAAAATATTGGGTTGGCAAACTATAAATACATAGTTTTTTAGACAAAATAAATCACACTATAAATCATCATTAATTTCAAAAAAATATTTTCTATACGTCGTCTCTTTTTGTTGAATAAATTTTTTTTGAAATATTGAGAATAAAATTTACATAGTGAAGAACTTAGTTCGTTAAGATTAATATGGCGTTTGAGTATTGTTTTCCATAAACAAATTTTATTAAATTTTTCAAATTTTATTAAATTACAAATTTTATTCAATTTTAGATTAGTAAATCAACAAAATTTAATATTTTAAATTTTTTTTTATATTTATTAAAAAATTAAAAGATAATAAAATATGAAAATTTGAAAATTATTCTTTTAAAATTTAATAAAAATTTACATAATTTATTAAATTTAAAAAATAAATATCGGAATGCTGTTTGAAAACCATATGTTTAATTGTGTTTATATAACCATTTTATATATTTATATCTTACATGTATCCATCAATTAATTTATATAATTATGTAATTAATGAAAGCACACACATCTTCGAGATTATATCTCTTTAATAGGAATAAAATTATTAATGTATAATAATATATGTATATATTTTGCATAATTTTAGCAAAAGCATCATTATGTAAAGATAATATCATTAGACGTTATTAAAAATAGAATTTGCTTATAATTTTACCTTTCAGTAAACTATGTTTTCTCAAATATATAATATTTTGTTATTTATTAATAAATGATTCAATAATATAAATTATTTCTAATTATTATCTACCAATTCTTAGAACTCCTATAATTACATTTCTTGAATAAATTCTTATTAATTTAAATGAAAACATGATTTGCTCTGTTTTCATTTAAATTAAGTAGTAGGTTAAACCAGTTTCTTGTGGTAACAAATAAAAATGTTAATGAAATATTTAGAATCACATGAGTAACATTTCATACTGCGCACAACCACATATGAAAGTTAATTGCTAATTAAATTTGTATTATTTATACAAATGTTGGCGTGTTTATGTAATATCAATATTTTAATATTTATAAGAATTCGTTGTTAATTACTTTTAGAAATTTATTTATATAAAAGCATTTCTGACTGGAAACTCAAAGAGGTAACCTATTTATATCAAATATCCACTGAGAATTTTACAGCGTAGCATTTTATAAATGTATTGCATTGATATGTTTTATATTTTTGTTATGCATACATAAATATGAATTTAGCACAAATGCGGTATAATTCATCATGCAAATTTTTGAATTTGGTGAAATTTTTGGCGGATTGATTTCCTTATTTTTCTCGCAACCTGGTTCTTATGATGTTATAGAGATGAAGAATGATAAGAATTATGTGCAAAATTCTATTGTAAACACCCTAGTGTTAACGCCATTGAAATTTAAAACCTTTTGTTCCATTTTTATATTTTAATTAATATTCTTATGTTTTTTAAATCTTAATATTTCAAAAATATTTACGCTTTTTATTTATCACATGTAAATTTTTATTTAGATACATGAGCTTTTTTTCAGGAATTTACTACATAAATACAACATCTTCACGGCATTAGTCACAATTATTTCATTTTGGTAACATTTTTTCGCCACCAAAAAAATTCAAAAATTAGCATGAATGATTATAAAGCATCTGTGACATAATTTTTAAAAATGGTAAAATAATTTAATACAATATTTGAATGAAATTAAACAAATGTGGCTTAAGTATAAATACAGACTTGACACTGGAGAAGGTCTTTGAAATATTTGGTCTTTGAAATTGGCGAAAATGAAAAATTAGTAATTCAATAATAATAATAATAAGTGAGCATTGGATGATAATCATTTGTATAATTTAAAAAAAAATAATATAATTTATCTGATATAAAACAATTCAAAGCTATTTTAGAGTCATCAGTTGAGAAAAAAATGGTAAGTTTTCTCATGATTGAACGTTACAATGCTTAAGTCGTAATATACCAAAGGACTGACTTCTTTATAAACCTAAACAACAATGTAATAGAACTCAGATCTGTACTAATCGGTTTATAAGTTAAATACCATTATCAAACAATTTAGTACTTTAGACTACATTCAAGTGACAGAGTTGACATCTTCTACTTCATGGTGACATATCATATCAATGGACAGCCACTGGGCGCGAGAGAAGTTTAATATGATGGACCTTCTCAACATGACGTTATTTGTTATACCAAATAAGATAAAAGGAAGATTATTCTTACATTTATTGGGGCACCTTTATTCTAAATCTTAAAATGGCTTTCACTTTTTCAGTGTTGAATGATTGATTTCGGAGTTCGAAACGGGAATAGGTGTCAAGTATTCTGCTGTTGCTTAGTAAATTATTTTTATAGTAAAAAAAAGTGTAATTATATTATGTTCACACTGTTCGTTTCTTTTTGTAACATTGAAGTTCTCGATGTGGGCTAATTTTCATGTGTCGATTAATATGTCTTATCGCTATTTCAAACCAACTAGGCATTATTTACGAATGTATCTCTAAGGAATAGATAATTTTTAATAAGTCTTTGTAAAATTCTAACTTTGTACTAATGCATATACTGTATTTTTTATACATTGTAGAATGGTACATTGTAGAATTTTCTGATTCGAATATTTCTTCTTCAACAAAAGACTAAATATAAAGATTAGAAATACTTGATGCGTACTAAACAATCAATGATAAAATATTCCTATGTGCCTCACATTCTTGGATGCAAAGTAGCACGAAGCCATCTCGATTAAAAGGAAATGAAATTCAGCACAAAATCTTAATGACAGATCAGGCGCATAATTAATGCAGATTCTTTTTGATATGCATATTCTAATTGGTTCAGTACAACCTAAAGGGATGCTTAATTATTCTATTGCTGAGAGAAAACTCATTTATTTATTTTTCCATGCATTTCGAACAAGTTTCTGCAAGGCTTCAGCACCCCTGCTGAATGAGATTTCAACCCAATTAGAATCGTCTTCATCTGCGGGCGATTTAAAAGTTGGGGATAATTATTATCAAGTATTTATTTGCATGTTCCATCAACCATGAATAATTATGTAACCTTTTTTTTCTACATTTTAATTCCTTAATTTAAGCTAGATAATTTAAAGTAGTATGAATAATATTTAAATATTAATCAGAGAAGATATTAGAATCTTGAATTAAAAATATATATTGCAGTTAATTTAAGAAATAAATGCTGTGAGATTTAAATCAATCAGTTTTGATGGAATATTGAACTGTTATATGGAATATTGAACTGTGTGTGGAATAATTAAACTGTTATTCGTGTATGTTTTTCTTGCTACTATAATTTTTTTTCAAATTTAATGCAGAGAATGTACACAATTCTCATCAAAATTTCAACTTATAATTTTTTTAAAAATTTTTTCTAAGTTTAGAGAAGTTGTCAGATTTTGTTACATTTAATCATTAAAATTATAGAAAATCTTGAAGAGAATATTCTAAGGATAAATAGCTGACAAATCTTGGAGGTTATTTAAGAATTAGAAAGTTGTAAAGTAGGATGTAAAATATCAACCAATCTGATTGAAAATATGGTATTCGTGCTTCTTGATTAATCTCATAAGAATATTTCATAGGAAATTCTTTTCATTAAAACCTTTATAAAAAGTTTTGAAAGAAAACTTTTTATAAAAATAAAATGGCGTAAAAATTAGAATTTTTTTAAAAACTATTTTTAATAAGATTAAAAAAATTACTCGGAAAAAATTTGCTCTGAGTTTAATAGTGAAGTAAATCATTTAAAAACATATAACATATATTGCTTTTAAGGTATATCTCGGGTAAAATGATGCAGATCACAATTAACCATTTTTATGTTATGGCATTAATATAACAAAAATAGCTTTTCATAATGTAAAGTATTTTAAATCCTTATCATTTCAAGAATGTTGACTAGTCATACATGACATCACAATGAAGCAATTTTCCAGGATGAAAGAATATGAATAGGATATGATAGACAGGACAATGAATCAAATGTCACACAATTCATTGGCTTTTTAAGTTTCAAAATTTCTTAATTTAATTTTCTTTTTTGTGATGTTTTCTTTCTGTCTCTACCTATATTGAAAAGCAATCTGATTAAATAGTGCAGTGGCTTTCAGTTTAATAGCTCATGGGTTCAATGCCCACATTTGGTGCGGCCGGGCTGATAGCCGAATAGGTGATTACCGATTCAACCGTTCATGGGTTTGAATCCTATCAGGGTAGTGGGTGGTTGTAGTCTTTCGGAATTTAGTAGTCTCTGTCCAATTAGCCCTCGTGTGGAAAAAAAAATTAAACCATTGGTACCGATCCAGTTTGTTCTTGTGTGAGAAAAAACAATTTTCTGACTACAAAGGTAGTGCAAATTACAAGTTATGTCTAAAATATATAAAACTATTTAAAGAATATCTGTTAAAAGTGAGTTTAATAAAATGTTTATTGATTATATTGTGAAAGGAAGAACCCAAGTAAAAAATGGAAATATTAGTATGCATCTTGAAATTTTTTTAATTATTACTAAATTATTCTGATCTAATTCTTTTTCACGAAATTTAACTGCAATAATCTTTTAGAAATATTGATAATGATTGATTTAACTAATATCCATAAAATTCGTATCGTAATTGTGATCGGCACGAAATATTCATAAGATGACTGATTACCTCAAAAATCATTATATTTGTGAAAATTATTGTTTTGTAAATCGATAATTTCATATCTCCATTGAAACATTTTTCAAATAACCCATGACATATTCCATTCATGAAATACAAATCTGGAGTGCTTTTATTGGAAAAAACTTCTGACACTGTACTTTTATATGTAGGGTTTGTCATTCGTCGCCCTCATCATACTGGGAAGCCGTCTTCACCAGGTGGACAAGGAAGCCGGCTTTCTTCAGGTCATCCTCAACACTTGGTTCAGAGAGAGCGTGTCCATGCCATCCAGGGGTGCCGGGGGAAGTGCATCTGGGCAGAGGCAAAAGCCTCCCATGCTCACAGAGCAAGCGCAGAGGACTCTTTTAGCTTTTCGAGAAGACGTTCGCTATTTCAGCAGTAAGAATTGATATCTGTCATATTATTTGAAGGTTTTGGTGCATTAAAATGTTATCAACACAATTTTAAATTAATTTTTGAATTAAATTGAAAATGAATATAGTTTTTTTAAGATCTCTAGATCCAAGATAGGAATCGATCTCTAATATTTATTGGAGTATCTATTCCTGAATTCATTTATAAATCGAAAATTATTTGTTGAAAATTTAACTTTATTAAAAGAGTAAATATTTAGAAATATTTTAATAGAAATATTATTTTAAATTACTGTGATTAATGTTTATTGATGTCATTAAAAGACACTTGTTAGAGTCTGATATTTACACTTTCCTTCTTAATTTTTTTTTGTCTCATTTTTTGTTTTTAATATATTGTAAATTTTTCTGTGACGTAAATGAATATATATAAATGAAATCCTACCTAATATAAGATGTGAAAATAGTTATAGGAATTTATTTCCATTTCTCGATACGACATTCTTACTTAAATAAGGATGTTCTGTTTTTAAATTGTATGTAAACACTGTACCTAAGTAAATTGCTCTTAAATGTATTCTAAAAATTTATCATTATATTTGCTGTAACTTTTGTGATGAATGTAACATTCATTTCAGGAGAATTGGATGCCGCCAGAATGACATTAATCTTAAGCATCGTGTTCGTTGGAATCTTCATTCTCAGCTGGTGGTGGATGGCTTTTGCCATTAAACAAGCTCGATCAGATGTGAGTCTTATGTATTTATTATACCAGAAATCAAGATGATCTCAATGGATAACAATCAAACTAAATCTTTCATGAGACATTCGAAATTTCAAACACAAGAAATCATGGGTTCGAAAATCGGACAGAGACACGAACAAAAACCAATCTCTCTAATAATGACCAAATGAAATCCTGAAAGGAGATGTAATTTTAATACTATAATGAATATATTTAAAGCATTGTTGTTTCTAAATAATAAATAAAAGTAGATATACACACTAGATTCTAGTGGAAATTTTCTCAGCAATATGCTCTAATTTAAGCTTGAAAAGTTTGAATGCTATTCAAACTTTTTGAATATACTATTAGCAGTGTGATACTTGAAAAACCACTGATGTGGTCTTTAAATATAAGTATATAAATCTGTTTGGAACATAAAAAGAATAAAACCAAACTCATTGCATCTAAATACTTTTTTATACTAAGCTTTCACAATCTTATTTATTAAAAAATGTAACTCTCATTTTCCAATAATTATTTGTTTGAAATTTCTTTGGAAGACTCCCTCAAGACTAATATTCATCTCATAGAATCATCTACTCACATGTTACTCCTGTTTATTTTATCGTGTTACAATTTATTTATTAAATGATTTATTTACTTATTTTATTGCATTCTATAAATTAATTATTGTGAAATTTAGTATGCAATTTTATTATTGTTTTACAAAATCCCTTACAATATTTGTGGAGAAATGGGATTTTTTTGTTTTTCATTTTGATTTTAAATTACATTTACTCTTTACTGTATCGCATGCATACATGTATACAAAGAAACACTAGTAACTGTTACTATTAATATAATATATATGTACGGATAGATGTATTACATATGAATTCTTGTTGCAATACTTAATTTAATCATCGTTTTTTAAAATTGATATTTTGGTTTGTTATAGTGTACATGTGTTACAAATTTCTTTAAATTAAATGCCAATTTAGAGGAGGAATTGCCTTTTTTTATATAATTCCTCCACAATTACTTGATTGTTTGTCCCATTCATTTTATTACACCAGATATGTTAAAATTATGTTGAAATATTTCATTTAATAAACGAGTCTTCATTATTTGATAACAATTTCCATTAGTTAAAACTTTTGTGATTTTTTGTTTTTCCTTTTAAAGTGGTTATGAAATTTCCAAAATAATAGTTTTCTCTTTAAATATAGTAGTCAATTAATTAAAGTACAATTTATTTAGATTCCTATGGCACTTAATGAAAAATCCTTTAAAAAATAATTCATCTTTCCATTTAAATATTCTTCTTTTAAATAATTATCTGATTAGGATTGCGAAATTTTTTGCCTGCTTTTTCTCACTCGAATTCTTTAATATTTTCATTTTAAATAATTATATTATTTTATACATCTTCAATTTACTTAGGATTAAGCATGAAACTTAATGGAAATATTTATCTTAATTGAAAAAAGTAAAACAAGTCTTGATATTATTTCATTAAATTTAAGATTTATTGAAAGTAATAAAATAGTTTTTTTTATTTTCTTTTGAAGATATTTAATTAATTTAATTTCATCGGTTTTAATATTATACATATTTATAATGTTATTTACGGTATACACTAATATGAAGTAAATTATATACGTGAATCATATATATAATATAATAATTTATTCCTTCCTTTAATGTGTATTAATTTAGAAATAGAATTCTTTATAATGCGTTTCTAACATATTTTGTGATAAATTCATTTTTCTAATATGTTTTTTGATTATTAGAAATTTTTTGTAATTTAAAAACTTTACACAGCTAATTACGTGCAACAGTTAATATTTATATGCATTGTACTGATTCGCTTGAAGATGTTATCAGTGCTAGAAATAAATTCATTGGATTTTATCCATCACTTAATGTTATTGCTGTTTAAGGATTAGTTAAGCTCTGCATTTTTTTGTTTGTTAATGCCAAACAGAGATTCTAAATGCTGGCCATTGGGTATTTATTTATTTTTTATTTAAATTTGAAGAAAACATTCTAATATGTTGAAATTGCTATAGAATGAAAACAATGTTTTTGTCTAAATCATTCCAAATGTCTGCGAATTGCAAATTGGATTTGGCATCATTTTTAAATGAATATCGGAAAAAAACTAAAATGTATGAAAATAACCATATAATAATCTTTGAAAAAAATTTATTTTAATTTTAATTGATTAATTATCCATAATAACGAATGAAATTATTCTTTTAGGGAGGAGTTTCATTAAGAACTGTGTTACTGTTAGCCGTCTTTGCTGCAGTTGATGTTGCAGCAAGCACAGGTTTTATTCTTCTCCGAATTATCATGGTAAATTCAAAATTCTTTTCTAATTTCAGGAATAGTTTAGGTATATATCTTAAGTAATTTCTAGAATCTTGCTTAAGATATCCAAAGTTATTTCCCTTTTATTTTGTAATGTATACTGTGCTATTTTAAAAATTGAAATACTCTTTGTATGTAGGCCAATTTAAAATAAGCCAAATAGATTAATTGAAACTCAAAGCTATTTATTTATTCATAATCATTGTTTTTATCTACAACTATGTATAATGTATCAATTTATTCAAATTATTTGTGTTCCTACATCAATATATATTTGTAAATATATATGTATGAATGTGTATTCATATACATACATGTATGTGTGTATAAATATGTTACTAAATTTTGTATTATATTTTATAAGTCAACTCTCATATGAGACTAAAAATTTCATCATCATACTTTTTAATTTAAAACTTCAAATTTATGTTAGGAGACATCACAAACGTATGTATAAAATATTTTCAAGGATGTTTAATACATAGGCATGGTTACATCACGCAAAAAATTCAGAAATGAATTTATTGTGAACAAAATTTTAAAGCAGTTTCTTTTTCTCAGATACAATTGGATGCCTTTTAAATTTATATTTTTCCTTTGATCAGTCTTCGGTTAACACATTTTTTACCTATAAATTCATGGCAAAATTTATAAACACTTAGTGAAAAAAACATTAAATATAATAGCATATAGAAGGAAAATCAAATATTTTACGATTCAATAGAGCTATCACTGTTTATTTTCTATGCATACTGAAAATTGGTAGCCATTGTTTGTTATAAATTTTCACTCCTTGCTGAATAGATATGGATGACATTTGTAAAATCACAGTAAGCAAATTAATTTACCTTTTAAAATTGGTAATTATTAACATTTTCATCGGGCTAATTATCTCAGTTTAAAATTATAATGAAAAGGAAAAGTATAGAGAGAATTTTATTCAAGTAGAGATTATTCTTAATTAATGATGGTAAACATTAAGATAATAGTTTTTTTGATTTTCATTGAAATATCAGAGAAATCTATTTGAGATTTATTGTAAGGTTTTTCTATCACAATACCTACTTGAAATATCAATTTAAAACCAAATCATAAATATTTCAAAATTAAAAGGGTTACGTGTTTCATTTGGAGTCAATTTTATAATTGTGAAGTTGATTTTGCTTATATTTGTTAATAAAGTATTTAACAGTTACAAAAACTATTTTCATTTAACTATTAATTATTTAACTTATCCTTTTTAGTAATGACTCTTGTTGAAAACAGTATCTGATTAGCCCTATTCTTGAATGTTTGATCTTAGTACATAATGACAAATATTTGCAATTTTTTTTTTTTAGATCATAGATAAATTGGATGAATATTATATTTATATTAAATATAGTGTTCGTAATATTAACCTAATGTAATTATGTCTTCTAAAATGGCTTTGAATAATAGTTAGAATCATTGTACGTAATAAATGGAAGCGTTTTATTGAACAAAAAGATTATTAAAATTTTAATATATTTAGTGAAGGTATTAATTTTGTGAAAGTATTAATTTCATAATATCACAATATCCTACACTTTTAATAACGAATAGATTAATTTTATACAGTTAAATGTTATTTAAATGATAGTTCATTTTACATTATGCAGGCATTTAGATATGTTAATGGGCTTGAAGATAAATCCTTGATAAAAAATTAATCCTTACGATGAAATAATTTTGATAAATTTAAATAATATCGATTTGGTAATGACTTTCTCAATGGTTACTATTGACAATGGTTTAATTTTAAGAATGTATTAATAATAAATAATATACTTTAATAAAAGGATGGAAGATTTTGATAGAATGATTTCTATTTAGTTTGCATACATTGACTATGGCTGGTTATTATGACTCGTTTTATACATTGACTTGGCACTTAACGTTTAATCAAATGAAGAAATATGTACTAAATTTTGAAGATATATAATTTTCAAAACACAGGCACACACGTTCATACATTCTCATATTTTATATAGTTTGTTCTAAACTGAATGAATTTTTTCTTTTCTAGTACATTCGTAAAGATCATCTTTTCCCTCAGGATATGAGGAAGCCTATTCCTTCTGTTGAATTTGACCAACTTGCTGCGTACGCTGCTTTGCGTCTTTTCAGTATTCAGGTAGCCCTCGAGTATATTCCTTTTTATTTCAAGTATATTCATATATATTCATGTTGTCAAGTATTTATTTCAAAAATAGATAATTTAATTTTTCTCACTATTTCATCATCCTGTAATTAATAATTTTATTTTGAAAAAGATGTGTTTATCATAAAATGCTGCTATTTCTGCTAAATAAAATGCTAAATCTTATGTGTTCTTTTGTTTAATTTGACACTATTTTATTTCAGTCTAGCTGCGGTAGTATAGATATCTTAGTCATCATTGTTGTTGGGTTCCTCACTGGCCTGAGGGTAAGTGTAACACTTTTGTTTACTTTGAAATACAACATGCACAGTAACTAAATTAACATTCAGTCATCAAAACAACTTTTAAAATTAGGCTCTTATTCGTGTCTCATAGGATAACAAAGGAAATTCGATTTTACATTTCATTGCAAAAATGAATACTAACTTCAGGAAGCTTCGAGAATTAGGAGAATACTTCACACAGATTCGAACTAAAAACTTAAGAAAAAGAAATTATTAAAGTACGCTTAATAAAAGTCCCTGAAATGCTTATTATATTACATCTGAGATATTATTCAAAGCCACGAGAAAAAGAAATAGTTTTTTTTTCATTGCTTTGAATAATACTTAGTTTGTAAAAGAAATTTATTTATGAAATAAAACTATTATTTCTTTAGCTCAATTATGAAGATTTATGATTAATAACCTAATGATTTACTTTTATAATGTCCAATACCTACTCATATTGCATTTTAATAAAGGAAACTAGAAAAATAACACATTTATTAAAAATATTTTTTATTCATTCTTTCAAGTTTTGTTTCATTGTTTTTATTTTGTATTATTTCTGTAGAAATTATTTATATAGTAAAAATAAATTTAGTGAAAAGTGTTTTTTATTAATTTAATTAAAAATAAAACAAGTTTCAACTGGAAAATAGGGAATTATTAAAATTAATTTTATGTTCATGAATTTAATTTGACTGTTTAAAATAAAAATGTTTCTTTCCAAATTATTTAAAACTATGTTTGTATACAACATTTTACGTAAATAAATATTAATGCACAATTGTATAAAATTTTTGTTCCTAAAAAATTTATAAACTAATAATTTTTTTAATTTTTAATTTATATCATTTCAATAGCATAAAAAACTATTTAATCTTTTCATTTTTGCTATATACATAACATCATATATATTAAATTGCTATTTATGAAATTAGTAGTTATGTTTCATATTTACTTTTTATATTTTAATAATGTTTGATAGCTTTGCTTCCCTTAAAATTCTAAAATTGTCATAGATTATCTCTAAAATAAAAATGCTTATAGCAGTTTTTTCGTGTGTGAAATTTTTTACTTAAGTAATTAAATTTTCTAAATGGTAAAATATTTTTTTTTTGAAATTTGCAATGATTTTTTATTGCCGTTCATCATAAAAATGTTACATTTTATTTAATGTGCACAGATGGCAGCACTGTCGCTAAATGCTAGGTTTTTCATTCTATCAAAATTATTTTTAAGAGATGCAGTACTGCCATCTATGAGTAATAATAGAAACTTAAAACTCTTTCAATAGAGTTCACTAGGAAGTTATTTTCAAATAATAGCTAGATTAATTATACGACTTTATTAAATTTTTAAATTATTTTTAAAAGTGAAACTTCCTTAAATAATTAAAAAATTTATCATGTCATTAAATGACAACTGCATTAAATGACAGTTTATGAAATTGTTTTTAGACGGAATGTAATTAAATTTAATAGAAACAATAAAAAATTAACAATCATAAAAAATTTATCCTAACTGTAATATTTTTTAAAGAGAATAATTTAATATTTGGTGTATTTTATACACACCTCACCTCTCTCACCACTCTGTGTATATAATATATATATATATATATATATATACACACACACACACACACACTGATCTAAATTGATTGCTAATTTGAAAAAAATTGACAAAATCTATTTCTATATGTGCATAAACTTCAAGTTTTTGGTTTTTGACACTAAGAACAAAAGTGCAGAAAGTCATAATCTATGTAGAAGTAGATTATTTTTTTTCAGTTTAATGACAGAATAGCGACATATCATCTTCTTATATAATTTTTTATTTATTCCTCTCAGGTGTGCTTAATTTATTGATTTTTTTTATAATTTAACAAAATGTAAGTTCCCTTTGTATATAAATCTCAAATTTTTCTAATGGTATATCTATTAATTTTATTGGTTTTTTCATTTATTTTATTATTTATTTATTTACATTTTTTTTAGAATTTTTTTCATTATTGGTTATTTTTTAATATTGTTTTCATTTGCATTTTTTTACAAGTTATTGACCTCTATAGATAATACATAATGTATGTTATTAATTTAATTCATAATTTTCTTTTCAAATAGGTGTATAGTGTTGTATGCGTGTTTTCATACTACAAAAAGGCTAAAAATGGGAGTGTAGATTTATATGAACAAAGTGAGTAAAATTACTCTCATTTTTTGATTGTATGTACAAAATTATAAATCAAACAAAGTACATTTTTACTAGTATTAATAATCAAGTATTTGGATATTGATTTGTTGAATATATATATATGCGGGTCAAAGGAATGTTTTTCAGTTTTTAATTTACAAACATTTAATGGGTTATGTGAAGTAGAAATAGTGCTAACATTTTATATTTTACTGGAATACGAACGAAATATCTCTTTGTCATGCAATGTAGTAACAGAAAATAAGACAAAGAATGGCAATGCATGTCTTAAATGCATTGAAAGTAAAATAATTATTTATATCTGTTAAAGACTGTTTTGTGATACATGAAATATAATCCACTAAATCCCGTACAACTACTTCCATTTCCAAAATAGATAATTAAGATTTCTTTGTTTCTGAAACAACTTATAAAATGGATATAGGTATTCTATACATTTGCACACTTTTTAAATGAATAAAATATAATGTAACTTACGAAACTGACCTTCTTTAAAAATTTTCACTATGTAAAAGAATTAATTATCATGCATTAATCACAAAATTGATAACATTTTTTTCTAAAACGATATTTTAGAATATAATCTTATAATTTACACTACTATCTAATTTTATAATTTTAAGGAAACTTTCTGAAAATGACCAATGTTTTGGCAACATCAAATGAACACACGTTTTGACACCTTATTTTAAACAATATATTTTTCAAGGAAAAAAGAAAAATTGTTACATAAATCTAAGCAAATATTGTAACGATTAAGTTGTAAACTGTATTTTGCTTATAAATGACAAAACTTGAATGAACATTAAAAATGAGAAATAAATTATCACTTAAAAATAAACGCTACTAAATAGATTTATCATCTGCATAATTTTTCTTTAAAGTGCAGCCTAAGCAAAGCTTCCAAGAAAGAAAATAATTTCTTAGCTTACAATTTCTTACAGAGAGACTACAATTAGAGTTTTCTTACAATTTCTTAGCCCCCAAATTATTATTTAACAGCATACTCGCACTTGCTTTAAGATAGCATAAGTTGATTTGAAATAAACTAAAGATTAATTTGCTTAAAATAGATTAATTTTCTTAAAATAATTAATTCGTTTAAAAATTTTACTATAAAAATAACTATTAATCCTAAATTTCTAATTTGGCAGAGCAAGTGACTGGTGATTCAGACACATCTTCCAGAATTGAAAGACTTAAAATTCTTGAAGATTACGGACCAAAGCCCTTTGTGGGAAAATAGTAAGTTCTGTCATTTGCCATGTCATTTTCCACTCTTTCTAAGAAATATCTTTGTTAATTTCTTTACATATGAAAGGAAAAATTATTTACTATTTCTTTTCTACATTCTATGCCCATGATTGGTTTTCATTTTTATTCTAGTGGATGTTTTTTTTAATTTTTCTAATTGGTTCTAGTTCTAAGAGAAATATAGCTTCATTCCCAAGTCGAGGAGATAGGAGTCGTCATGGCTCAGTGACCGGATCTACCTATGACGAAGATCCCACTGACTTGAAGATACAGGCAGCAGACATGCCCATTGAGATGCAGAGAGCAGCCGTCTTCAGTGCCACACAGGCCATCAAGTTGTACAGTACAGAGAAACATATTGCTGAAAGTATCAAACAAGACTTTGACCAACTCTACCACCCAACTTGGCACTGCATTGTGGGTAGGAACTGGGGTAGCTGTGTTACTCACTCCAAACAGTGTTACATAAGACTCGCATTTAGAGACCTAACAATCCTACTTTATCGGTCGACGTGATAGTAAAGAACTTAGCAGTGTTTGTGAAATAACAGTTCGATTTAATGAATTTGGAGATTGATTTGGCAGCTATGGTGGTAAATTAGTGCCTATACATTTATTTATTTGATTCGGAAGTTGATTAGCTAATAAGCTAACGCATTGAAAATGGTTGATGAATGGTTACCAAATGAAACATAATCAAATTTTTTCTCAACTGATAACAATCAAGTAAATGTTTCCACAAAATGAAAAAGTTTTACTTTGATTGTAACATGCAGATATTTCTTAAATTCGTTATGTATGTTAAATAAGCAAGTATAAATATAGTTCTCAACCTAAATGATATACATTGTAATATTATGGCTTAAGTTCTAATTCAGCAGTGTATAACATAAAAAAAGCTTCTGATATGTAGCTTAAATACTATAATTTATTTGTGAGTTTCTTAATTATCATACGATCCTTGCATACAGTGTTTGCTAGTATCAAAAACAATGATAACATAAATCCATTTGTCATTCACTAGTTATATTAGAGATTTTTTATTTAAGGTAAGGAAGTAAAATAATGTTTCTTTATGAATAATTAGCTAATATTTCAATACATTAACAACTATAAGTATGTGATAGAACAACTATAAAATTGTTCAATCTGGAACTATCTTTCATATTTTTAAATCATAATGTAGATTTTTTTTTATGTTATGTATAAAATTGCTCCTATAGAGGTAAATAAATGTATTAAATTTAAGTCTGCAAAAAGCAAAATGAATTTTAAAATATTCATCAAGTTTATTTTATTTTGCTTTTATTTTCTATTTAATAAAGAAAAAAAATGAAAATTATAGTTAATTGTTCTCTTTATTTGGATATTAATCTATCATTTTTAGCAACTTTAAGCTGAATAATACAAAGATGTAATTCCTGCCTCTATGTTTGTAAAAGTATGGAATGAGTTTGAAGTCGTTAGTCCTCTTAAATAACTCTTCCTTTTTAAAAAATATAAAAATAAAACAGTTGTATAACAAACTGAATTGCCATAGTTATGTCTAATATATCCCTTTGTCTAGCCATTATTTATCAATGTTTTATAATTGGTTATTAAATTTTTATTTTTTAAATGAAATAATATTTTCCAAGAATTTTATTTTGCAGTAAATTTTATCATTTTCATTTTGTTAAAGAATAATTTTTTTTCTATGAATCTGAAATTATGATTGAAAGAAATTTTGCTTAACTACTCTCGAATATTTATGATCATTTGAAGAAATAAAAAAAAAAATCCTTTTCATAGCTTTTCCAGAATATCGAAAATTTATTGCTAATCTAAACACATTTTTTATTACAGTATTTGTCTGTCCTTGTTCTTAGAGTAGTATAGAATAAATATTATACAAAAATGGTTTTAATTAAAGGTTTTTAAAAAATTATTTAAAGGTTTTTAAAACCTCAATCGGTTATAATTTGTGTATTTTTATCTCTATCATATTTAGATAGATATTGGGAATTTATATAATGTTTAGATGATAGGAAAAACAGTGACATAATTTTAATCATGAATGAGCCAAATACATGGAAACAAAATACATACATGATTTCTTTTCCTTATATTTATATCAGTATTTTAAAATTAAATTGCATTTTTTCACAGCACACTTTAATTTTATAAAATTTACATAAATCACACATTAGGAAAATATAATTGCGATCATTATAACTTTAATAGAATCAGTAATATAAATATAATAGAGAATTACCTATATCTTTAATAATCTGTAAAAGCAATGTTTATTCAATAATTATAAATATAGGAATTCCTATATACATACATGCACACTATATATATATATATATATATATATATATATATATATGCAAAGAAATAAATAAAATTATTTAAGCTTGAAACACCTGTTTTATGGAAATTAACTAAGCAACCCTTAAAAGAAAAATATTTTCTAGAATTTAATTAATTTAATCATTAAACCCTGGGTTTTAGTTTTGTGAAATCGATAATTTTTGGGTATTATAACGAGAAATTTATTTAATGAATAATCGCAATTTTCTTATAATATCTAAATAAAATGTAGTCTATATGGAATGATAAATATATTGGAATGGAGGATATGATTGCTATTAAATATTAAAAAGTATACTTTTAATTACTATTTTATTTTTATAATAGTTATTTCTATTAGCTTAAATAGTTATAATTTATATGAATGTAATTTATTTTTTGTATAATATTTTGTATGCGTTATAAATCTTTAATGTTGTATTTATATTTGGCAATAAAATTCCTGTCTTTCTTAATTTATCCTGTAAATTTTTTTAAATACTGTTTGAGAAAAATCAAATATTTTATGGTTTTTTTTTATGTAACTTTCACATTTATATAACAAAGATTTATCTATGTTTTATTATGAATTCTTAATGAAAATTATTATTAAGATTGAGGAGTACTTTCACTATATACTTTCACCCGGTTAATTCAAATAAGGTCATTTTACTTTTGATGACGGATTCAAATGAAGATAGCTACTTCCAACAAGTCAATACATTATGCTACAATAATTATGATTTGTGAGAACAGTTGTAATCTACATGACTTTCGTAATCAACATATATCAATCTCTTTGATGGTATTTTAGACATGCTTCGAATGAACATACAAATATTAGCTCCAGGACCACTAAATCACACATACATATATGGGCAATGCCAGGCAAGCCCCAGACTATATCTTCAGATTAACGGTGTTTGGAATACCCGCCCATCACCAATAGCCTCGTAATTTTGAATCATGGTGAGGTAGCGGGGTCACATCTGAGCTGGAACCCTTCTTTCCATATCCATATCACATAAGTGGAAGGACTTAGGACGTCACAGATTAATGTGGACACTTCCGAAAACTACAGAGCATCAGCAACCCAGCAGGGAGAAGGTGGTCACCCTCCCAATCAAGGCCATGTCAAATGATACATCATTTTGCTTATCTGGAAAGCGAATCTTATTGGAAAGTTGCATAAAGCTACTGTGCCACTAAAGTTCATTAAATCACACAAGTAGGCACACCAATAGTTATGAATGACGTAAAATTCTTCGATTCTTTTTTGATGTTGTTGATTTAGTAATAGAATAAGGAATGAGTGCTATATAAGAAGTAAAATACAATGCCATGCTTTTTATTTTTCATTTGGCTCAATTAACCCATTCTTACTTATGCTAGATTTGTATTGCAGCATAATACAAAATTATTTTGTATGGGAATCATAAAATTTCGTTTGGAAACTAATTTACCTACATAGCTATTTAAGGATATTAATACATAATTTAAATTCTTAGTATACTATTTATAAAAAATTGCTTATTTTAATAATTTTGCTCCATTAATTGATATTCATTACGAAAATATTGTAAAAACTTTGATTCAATAATTTTGAAATTTATTATAAATAAACAAGCCATATAATAATTGATAATTTAATTTAATAGAGCATTAATGAATTACGACACAATTGAAATTGTAGGCAATTTGAGTCCGCGTATTTTTTAATAATAATAAAAAACAAGTTTTTTAAACTTGACTATTAAAAAACTAATTTAATATTAATAAATTAGCATTATTTTTCTTAAACCTTAATGTGGCATTATAAATCAGTCAAATATAAAAACTAATTTTACAATGTACATTAAAAGCTGTATTCAGTTCGTTAATATTTACCAATTTCATTCTTATTGTTTGAGTACGATGCCAACAAAATCTCTCTGAAGGGAAAATTTTCCATTTAATATTAATGACTAAATTTTCACCAAATTAACTACTGGAAAGTTTGAATATTCGAATTAAATCTATGAATTCAAAAAAATATTAAGAACCTATAACCTTGATATTTTTACTTTATTAATTATAAAATTTTTTAATGTTTTAGTTTAAAATTTTGACAAAAGAAGAGCTCCACTGATATTGTATAGACGTATGTAGAAAAAACTTAATTAAATGATTTAACGGAAAAAAATCAATAAATAATGTTTTGATAAATTTAAAATGTTGTCACATGATAGGATTACGTTTAGGTCTCATTTTCACAATTTTGCATATAAATTTGAAAATGGATAACAGCATTTCGAAATAAGTTTTGAATATCAAATTATTGAACAAACTGTTTTCCAAAACATTTGACTGCGCTTATAATTTCATTTCTCTAGAATTCCTAACATTAAACATAGGTGTGAAAGTCATTTTTTTCTTGTTTTTATTATTTTAGAATTTTTTTTATTATTACAATGTTAATAATTTATAGATTCACTGGATTTGATATGCATTTTGTGGCTTCATATTCGTAGGTTAAACATTTCTAAGAACACTATCATAGATTTATGATTGTTATATAATTAGAGGCTGATATATGAAAACGAATAGAATTATGGGAAATAAGTCATAAGTTATATATTATAAATATATTGAAAAAAACTTTTTGCTAAAATGAGTGAATTAAACGTAAATTTTTTGGAAGAAAACTGATTATATAGTATTTAATAATTTAATATTTGATTTGTAAATATTTTATTTTAGCAAAATTCATTGGATTCATATATGTTTCATAAATACAAGTTGATATTTGTAATTTTTTAAAATTTTAAATTTTTTTCCTAAATTATTGATTCAATTATCGAAACTTAAAAAGACTGTTTGGCGAAACTTTAGAATATTTCATCATAACTACGAATTTACTCAAACAAATTCTTATAATGTTTTTTATTCTTTATTATTATACAATGAACTGCAAAGTTAATGAAAGAGATATTTAAAACTGAAATATGACCATTAATATTCATAATTGTGAGTGAAATGATCAGTACTTTGTAAGTATTGTATGTAATGTCACGCAAATATTATTAATTTTAAATATATCTCATCAGTTAAATATTTTTTGATGTTATTGGGTATGTGTGAAAAAAATGAAATAAGAATTTAATGAATTAATAATTTTTTTTAAATGTAAACATCGTTGGTATAACAACAAATTGTATGAATAACAGTAAGATTAATACAATATAAAGCAAATATCGTTGCTATAGTTATAATTTATAAATAAATCAGAATTTCCATAAAACTATATTTTTATACAGCTTTTTTGTATGCTAATTTCATGATATATTATTAACTAAAAGGAATTATTAATGTGTTTGCATAAAAGGCTTATAAAAATATAAAGCTAAATTCTATAACTTAAGAATATGATTTCTTAATGTAATCTTAATTTCATTTAAAGCTTTTAATATAAAATAAACTTGTTAGTTTATTTAACTGTTTTATATTTAAAGATTTTGCAAATAAACTTTGAAAATAATTAGAATTTTATAAAAGAAATAATTCGTTTCATTTTATAAGCAAATAAATATCAGAAAAGAACTTTTATTATTCTTTAGATATTTTTAAAATAACTATTTAGAAATATTTTTATGTCATTATGTCACAAGTACAAAACAATAAAGGAAAACACTTTTCACCATTGGAGGGTTTATTCACTTTTTTCCATGTGTTGATTCAAACAAAGAAACGATTCACATTAAATTTATAATAAATTATTAACAATGCATAGAGAAATATGTACACATCGCGGGAAATTTCGGCATTTGATATACACAGAATGTCTGCTCCATATTAACTAATATTACAACATCACAGTCACATTTGAATTGCCTTGAAAGCGAAATTCAAGTAACAGTTAAAGTTACGAGTTTGAATAGTGTCCAGTTATGCACTAAATTCACAGATTGTTCTGTAGCAAAGCTTCCCTTCGTTATTTGATTACGACACACATGATTGAAAATGCACTGAACGAGAACAATTTTATAAATTAAGCTCTTATTTAGAATGGAACATGAACCTAAAGTTGAATGGAGAAGACCTCCTCGTTATGCTATAAAATGATTGCATATTATCATTGGAAATGCGCAATTAAATTAATGTAATTTTGACAATATCATTATAATAAAATATTATTTCATTTACAAATTAATGGCTTGATAACATGGTATTTTGTATTAATGATATTTTGTATATTTTAACATATAATTAACACACACAAATATAAATTTTTGAAAATGTTAATAACGTCTCAAATAAATTTTAATGTTATTTTGACAATGCACTATTTCAATAAATTATCTTTTGAATAAATAAATTTTATTCTTAAATTCATGTAAAACTCTGAACCTATTGTGATGCTTTTAAATTATATTAGAAACAAGAAACTAGTTTTCTTGTATTTTAAATTAAATACATTTTTTCTTATTTATTTAGATATTGTTTACTATAATTTACAAAGGAATTTATTTATGGAGGAATTATTTGAAACGAATTTGAATTTGAAAATGAAGATTTCTAAAATTATTTTATATTATTTAAAAATTCCATTTTTATGCATAAGAACAATAATAATATTTTCAAAGTTCTATTAGAATATGGAACATTTATTTCAGTAGTTATATTTATTCATTTCTTAGTCAAGATAAATATAATAAAACAGTATTACATTGTCATTCTTGAAAACGTGAAAATTCAAAGCATAGATGTTTTTAAAATGTTTTCAGAATAAAACATGAATACTTCGTGAAAATCAAAATTTTCTCAACACATGTTCATAACTGAAAATGGAACAGATTTTTCGCAGTTTTGAATGGTTTTGTCAAAGTTTTCAAATACAATTTTTAAAAAGAATCAAATGGGGAAAGAGAATTGTATTTCTTCTGGTGCTATTTTAGTCTTGTGTGCTCAACAAATCTTAAAGTAATGTAAAAATGACCCATTTATTTGGAATGGAAAAGCAACTTTATCCTTTTGGAAGCCAAAAGCAAGAAAATTTCAAGATTTAGAATTGCAGTTCGAAATTGTTGCCAAAATGAAATTGAAATTTTCTTGTTTTTTTTCGTAATCTTTCGTTTTGGGTGATCCAAAGTTAGTGAAAAATAAATACAAAAGTATAGACGCAAAAATACTTCTTATTGAAAACTCGTTTTAATATATTCCTAATTTTCGTATGGTATTTTTAATACACATATTAAAAGAAAGTTATAAAGTGTTTGGTATTTTGTTTTTTATTTAAAATTAGTGAGGTAGACTTTCATTGGCGATAAAGGGAAATATGTATTAATGTTAAGTCAAAATTTTGGCACTGCTTTAATAATGAGAACAAGTATAGCAGATTAGCCAATTTCGCAATTACACTATAAGCCTTTTTGTAATTATCTTTTGTTTGGCACCAGATTAAACATCATGAATTATTTTTATAACATTTTTAACATCATTGTCGATTGAATTTAGTGCATTTTCAAATTTGTATGTCATTGTTATCTTAATATTTTAGTTACATCATTTGGAAAGGAAAGTTCTTTCCTATTTTGGCGATAATATTTGAATGATTCGTGATGACAGTTCCTTCTCTGCTTCGTCAGCAATATTTCAGCTCGTCTATGCGTATGCTGGCCGCGTAAGCACCATGATAGTGGAAGATGCTGATATGCTGTCCATGTTGATCTTTAGTAACATTCGTTTCTGTCCCAATCACATTCGGCTTCGGACATCTCTTGCTTAGGGAGAAGGTCATCAACAATGTCAGTCGTTCTTTCGAATTCGGCATCAACGTCACTCTCTATAGTCATTCCTTCTCTAGAAAAGAGAAATTATTTTCATTTCGATCAAAAAAGTACTATTTTAAGAGGAAAAAGAAAAATTATTTTTATTAAAGAAAGTCAAACAAAAACTTCTCATTTATCATAAAATATTCCTAGAGGCTTAAAAAATTCAACAAATTCAACCCCAAAAGCATTTTAAGACAACAACAACAACAACAAAAGGATTGAAAGTTAAAATGATAAATAAATATCTGTAAAACAACAGTAGTTTCAATACTCTGCAAGAGAAAAAAAGTGATTGAACTTTGGAATTACAGTTATAATATAAATATATACGCATGGGAATGTGTTAAAATAGAATCGCTACGAGGATATTTAGTTTCCAAAATTATATAAACACTTGTATTTAACAAATATAAAAAAAAAAAAAACATTCCTCATGACATAAGAAACAAACACTATATTTTCACAAGGTTTTTTACATCTATTAAATCATGCAAAACTACTAATTCTTTCAAACAAGTTTCAGGCATTACAAGCATTATTGCACACTCAGTGAAATAATGAATTTTTAAATATTTAAGTTTGGTTTATTTAAGTAAAGTAACTTTTTGACTTTGAGTCTATGAGAGTTAAATAATGTGTTTAGATAAAGCCACTAAAATTGGTATAGTATAAATGAATATTTTTGGAAGCTTAAAAAGTTGCTTAAATATTATTAAAAACAAAAAATACATTGCCGAATAGGTCGAAAAAGTTTGTAAGGTTAACAAAAATTAGCTTTGTATTCAATTAATATCTTTTGGTTCATCGATGGGGAATTTAATGTGTCATGTTGCATATTTTTCAATTTTACATTTTTTTTTGTCATAATTTTTATTTGATAAATTTTGGAAATAATACTAAAATGTACTAATTCTTCAGATGTAAGAAACATAATGTGTTGCATATTTTTTTATTTTTTGACCATTATTTTCCTTTAAAACTATAAATTTGTATTAGGGATATTTCATTTATGAATTATTATCAATGAATTCTTATTTTTAGCTGCCATTTAAGGAATTATTATTCAATATTATACATTGTATAAAAGATTTCAAAAGTCATTCTTGCTAAACTCCAATTTTGTCCCTTATTTATCAAGTAAAAATCAGTTTGTAATAGTACATAGTACATTAAAATTAATAAATTATTTTGAAACCTTTTTAAAGTTCGCTTCACTTGACATCGGGAAATACACAAGTGCCTTAATTTTTACATGAGAGAGTAATTATGATTTTTTAAAAAAAGTATCTTATAGATATAAAACAGAATTTCTTTTTATTCTATCAAGAAATTTATTTTTCAAACACACTAAAATTTTAAACGCATAATGGTATTTAAAAATGATAGAGCTGATATTTATTATTTTATTTTTAAAAGTGAAATAATTTTGGTACTTTGGCATTGAATTCAAATCATTTTCATCATTGAATGTAATATGTAAATTCAACTTTAATTATTTTTGGCAATAACGTAGAAATGATTCCTTTTAAGAGTTGAAGTCTAAATAAATAGGATAAGTATGTTTGGGAAAACGTTTTTCTTTCCAAAATTTACCCTTAATTACTTGAGAAGTTGAATTGAATATGGAGGAAAAGGAGAGTTGAGGCAAATTACTCGGGACTTCGAATGCAATACTTCGTCTTTTGAAACATGATGCATTGAATAAAATAGTGACTGCTTGACAACTCGGAAATAAATTGAATTACTCGTTTCTGTTTAGCATTCTCAGAGGTTGTTGAATAAATCAGGAATTCGTTCGAATAATTTTCGAAGGAAAATATGTCTGAATTCAAAGAATCAAGCAAACAGAATTTCATCTCAAACACATGAATTGAAGCTCTGTATAGCAAATATATATTTTCACCAATGGGAAAAAAAAGAAAATTGGAAAACAACGCAGAAGTTTGTTTATTTACGAGAAAATGATGAAAAAAAATTCTTTAATATTTTGGACTTCTTTAAATGGAAGAAAGTTCTATAAAGATATGGAGAGTCATTGGATGGAAAATGAGAAATTATATTAAGTTCATCAATAGTAAAACATTTATTTTTGGCTGGGAACAAATGAGAGAAAAAGAATTTGCAAATTTTAATACAAATTGTGATCAAAATGAAACGCACACTAAAGTTTAAAAAATAATAACCAAAATTAATGTAATCACATTTAAGATATTATTAGTATTACTTCAATATAACTTAAAAAATTAACAATTACTAAAATTATTGAATGTTTTTTAAGATGTTACTAGTATAATTATCATCTGCATCTTTTTTAATATCTTTTCTAAATGGAATAAAAACAAAGCTGTTTGCATATATATATATATATTTAAAAAAAAAAATTAAAGTCGAATACAATTTTTTGATTCGAAATTGTACATTTAAATTTTTTACAAATGCAATAAAATGTCACGGACATGTTTATGTACTTACTAAATCGAAACAATTTTTCATATAACTAAAAAGAAATTATAATTATATTTTATCAAATTCTCAAAACATTTGTTGCATTTTAGAGCCTACCTTTATGAAATCGTATAAAATTCTAGACATAATGTATCAGTAATGCTATTCAGAGAATTTTGCAATTGTCTGAGCAGTTCTATGGAATAACTTTTCTTATGAAACGAAGTTAACTGCAGACTTTAGTAACTCTAACATTGCTGTGAGTTGCAGGAGACTTTTTTTGGAATCTTAAAAAAAAACTTTGTATAGTTGTTCGTTTTTTGTAGTCAATGCATTCCTTGAAAAAATTATTATGTAATTTTCAAGTTGTTTAATTGTTTTTTGAGCTTTTCAAGATTGATTATTTCCTAAAATTCTATATCCTCGAATTATCAGGAAAATATTATAATCGAGATAATATTATCGATGATTTTAAGAAGATTCATCGGTAATAATTTCTCATCGTTCTTGCTTTCAATATCATAGCGTTTTAAGTAGAAAAATAAACCAAAATTTCAGCTGATCTTGCCTGAACTTGAGGTCCCTAGGACCCTCAGCCTCTTCTGGAACATTTGTAGGTAGTGTAGAACTAGTCTGGCATGTTAATGGTTGGAGTTATATTAGTGGGCGGAGTTAAAGATTTTTCTGAAGGATGATTAACACTTGGGCTGTTCTTAGAGCATTATTGAATTACTTAGGAATGTTTTTATTTCAATGGAACTTATAAGACGCATAGAGAAGTTTCAAAATTAAAGGAGAATTATAAAATGAAGCAAGTGCGAGTAATATTTTTAATATAGGAGCATATTTAAAGTTGCCGAAAAACCATGAGGGCAGAAAATTAAACTTCAAAACATTATTTTTAGAACTCTTATTAAATATCAAGTTAGAATTCATTAAAAAAATATCAAGCATCTACCTAATAAGCCAACTTTGAGGGTTAAGAAATACATACATAATTTATGGGAATACATATCATTCATACGAGGTCGGTAAAAAACGCCAACAATGTTTTTTTTTCCTTTGTAATGAATTTTAGTCCGTTAACAAATCTCAAGAAAGCCGTTACT
>JAPDSC010123263.1:95000-113460 GCA_026290005.1 Latrodectus geometricus | reverse complement strand
TTAAAAGTAATTCTTAAAATGAACAAAAATTTTCGTATTTCAATCTACTCTTTTGAAATTATCCCTCAGTTATCAGCAGTGAACTCAATCGAACTAATATAATATTCAAAAAGTCATCTTAAATCCAAGCATTTCAAATGGAACGAAAATTCAAATGAAATTTCATTCAAAAGTTGCAACTTGTTACGAAATTAAATTCTGAACTATAATTGAAGACCCGCCGTACATTTTCTCGAGTTATTCTCATTGTTTCCCTAACTTATTAACAAGGCGCTCTTTACTATCAATGCATTCCATTCAGAAAATTATTGGATGGAAGATACCTTTGACGATGAGCATGAAGGTGATCTCGTCCGCCCCGTAGACATTCTGTACTCGACAGGTATAGTTCCCCGCGTCCTCGTCCTCCACGTCCTCGATCAGCAGGCTCCCATTATTCAGGAACTTGGTCCTAGGCCTGTCCCGGATCGTCTGGCCCCTTTTCAAAGAGAACACAAAACATTTCAGTGCAGTCGATTATTAATTAATTATCGGAGAACTTCTTTCCAATTTCCCGCTTGAAAGTCAGCCGTTGTTTTCGGAACATAAGGTCTTTGAAAGTTCTCTTCCGCGCGTCACCTTTGTGGATTTGTTGGCGAGTCAGAATTTGTAAGTTAAGGAAAGGGTGTTAATGTCGAAATGAGCGAGGAAATGTTAGGTTGGTACAAAAGAATTTGGCGATGGTGCGAAAGGGTGTATAGTAAACTGGAATCTTTCGTAGTAAAAGAATATCCACAATAAATAGTTATGCACTCAACTCACAAATATGTAATGGAAATATAATAAATATTTCGACAAAATATGATGCTTGAATTGAGGAGATATACATATAATTGAATAGAAAATATTTATCTTTATGAAGCCAACTTCTTTATATTTAACACAATTTCAATTTACTATTAAAATTTATATATCTTTACACATTAATTTAAATTAAAAGTTATATTTTTGTATATGAATATAATTTATAGAAAAAAATTTTTTCTTCTAGAGTATCCATAAAGTACCAGCGTATTTAAAATATTTCAAGTTTTTTATATTTTATTGAAATATTTTCCTAATTTATTTCTGATGATATTAAATGCAATTGATAAATTCGTAATTTGATACATTAGAATAAAAACTTTAAATTTTGAGTTTTCTATTTAATGAAAAAAAGAAACAAAATGTTCATTTTTAGATTATTCAGACACTTTGGTCAAGATAAATGGATCTAGCTTATATAGTTAATTTCCTTTCTATGATAAAATAGTGGATAGCTAACGTGAAAATTCTTGTGAATATGATATGGAATTGTAAGAATAGTATGATTTGATTCTACACATTTCATTGATGTAAGGAAAAATATGTATTTGTATATTAAATTGTTTAGAATTTGTTCTTTATGACAATGGTATTAAATGTTCATGTTTAGAGTTCATGAAATATATTTAATGATTCTGAGATATTTCAAGGAAATGATTCTGTGTGAAAACTTTCTTTCCTCTAAATTACAATTTTTCATGTAAATGTAAAATTAACCTTTATTCTGTAATTATTTTGCATTAATTTCAGTTATTGTTCTGCAAAGTCTTTCCAAATTGTATTTAAAAAAATGGGAAAAAATAGGAAATATTTTGATAATTTATTGAAATAAGAAGTTACTAGGAATTGTACGATACTTCAATTATAAAAAATAATTTCCTATATATTCACAACTCTAAATATCAAATAAGATAAAAATATTTAACAGTGAAAGGAAATTTAGAATTGAATGTTCAATCATAATTATATCTAAATATTTCATTTAACTGTTAAAGAAATTATTTATTTTGATCTTTACATGAAATTTATTTTAGACTAAAATGCTATTTTACTTTTTAAAAAATTCAGCTGTTTGAAAAATATTTTAGTTAAAAAATACACATGCGTTATTCGTGAAAACATGTGATTTGTGAAGACTTGGATAGTGTGTACATATATATTATCCTAATTCAATGCTTACTTTAAAGTCCACATCCTCTCGGCCGCTGGTATTCCGACTGCTTTACAGGGCAACTGCACAGAAGATTTCCTCCTGGTCAATATTTGCTGAGAAAACGAAGCGATGCGGGCCGGAACTAAAAAGAAATTTATTTCGATCAATAGGATTGACAAAAACTTCCAAACCGGAAAAAAATGTATGCGGTATAAATTTTTCATACATTCAGCTTTTTGAATAGCATTTTCTTTCCAAATATATTTTGAACAATCGATAGAGTTTTCAAGTAATAAAA
Organism: Latrodectus geometricus; assembly: GCA_026290005.1. Lineage (NCBI taxonomy): Eukaryota > Metazoa > Arthropoda > Arachnida > Araneae > Theridiidae > Latrodectus > Latrodectus geometricus. Next base: position 111,166 of record JAPDSC010123263.1, on the reverse strand, counting down.
CATTTGTTATCGATCAAAATAAGATTTATATAACCCTTAGCGTACATTTATTGTGTTCGGACAAATTATTTTTCCTACATATATTTAGGATATTGGTTAAAGTAAATATGGGTAATATAGCAAATTAATGACATAAATTATATATTGTATTTTGTGCTGCGATTTACAAAATTTTACTAGCTAATAATCAGTTAACATGTTAATACAATATTTTCTAATTCCGAATTAAATAGACATTTTCTGTAGAGTACCAAATGTTTTAGAAATAATATATTTTCCGACATTTTTGATCGTACTCATTAAATTTATTGCTTGAAGATGAACAATTTTATAATTCATGTCTATTATATAACTGGATTCATGAATATATTTCATTCTATATTTTCATATTCACTCTTGTGTATATTAACTGGATCTAAAAAGAGTTCGAATAATAAATCTTGCACATGATTATCTCTCCAATTTATGTACATCTGTAAAAATATCTATAGATTAAGTATAAGTACCAATTTAATAATAGATTATTGAGTAATTTATTCATGATGAGTAATACATCTTTTTCCTAGAACAGTCTTTTGGAAACTACTTACTCATTATCTTATTTAACGTCTTTGATCAAATTATTAAAAAAATATTTGTACAATATACGTATATTCATCAAAGAGCTTTTTAGACCACAATTATTCAGTATTTGTTTTTAGTAGTGTACTCTTGAAACCTATTTGCAGTTAATGTAACACTTGTTACATTTCTTTAAAGTAAAGACAAGAAATACTATCAATGAATGCCTTATGGCACGATAAATGATTGGTCAAAATGGGAATAAAGAATGATCATGTAATTTCATTTATAATAGTAAACTATATTAATGTTTTGAAGATGAGACATTTTTTTTCATTCGGAAAATATATTGGTCATATAATATATCCTTAATTGATGATACGTGTAGACAGTATTTGGTTAGAACTACATATGTCTGAACTGGAATAATTAAAGAATAGTGATCATAAAAAATGAAATAAATAATTGTTTGTCAAAAAATCTAGAGCAACGTGCATAAGTTTAAAATGCTTCGGAAAAATGCTGTAGACTGGGGGTTCATTAAACAGTTTTTAAGTTGTGGTAAGGCTGTTACTGCATATGTTTGCTGAATTTACATCCTCCCAAGGGCTCATCAGCACGTGTACTTAAAAGCATTTTAAATAATTTCGTTTGAATATCATATCGAATTGCATTTTCTGCCAACATCGATTGCAATTAAATTTGGTACTTTTGTTTCAGAATTTTAGGCATATCGAAAACGAAAATCTCTTATTTTATTTATTTATAGTTCTGAATTACTTTATTTTTAAAAAAAATAGCAAGTTATTTGTATATCCTAAATAATATTATTATTATTTAATAATATTTGCGTTTTCAGTTTATTTTATGATTAAAAATATGTACTAAACTGCAAAAGAAATATTTTTTGAATAGTGTGTATTGAAATTTATTTCCTCAATAAATCTGCATGTTCCTGAAAAAAGCTTGATAAAAGTAATTTATTAAACAGTTGAGTACTTACAACTGAAATGTTCCCAAATTTTCTCATATAATATTCATTTTTCGATTAGAGAAGTTATCTCACTCGTCCCTTTAATTTTCTTCTGAGAAAGAAAATCTTAAGCGCTAGCGTCTTTAATATTATAGATTATTTAATATTCAAATCTATGCTTAATAATGCAAAATATATTTTTGTTCATTGTTATCTAATTTTTATATGAAGATCTGGTAAGCAGTTCATTCTTGATTAGGATAATCGTGTTGAAAGAACTGTTATGATAACAATGTGTTGCTAAGCTATCATAAGCAGCCCAATATCTATCTTCATACCAATGGAAAGCCGTAAATATAAATCTATATCTAGAACAGATTTATTTGAATTTTTAAAATTGAAAATCATTTCTATTTTCATATTGGTTAAAAATTGCTTCAGTATTTTAATTTAATATCGGTATCATTGATATTTTTTTTGATTTATATACCTTGGATAAATAAAAAGATAAAGATATTTAAATATGTAGCATATTATTGTTAGTAAATTATGTATGTTAAGTTTCAATATATGTAAGTATGTAAGCAAATGTATCATAATCCATATTAATGTTGCAATATAATTGATCCTTCTTGTATTATCAAAATATTTAAATTCTTTATTACAGTTACTTGCAATAAAAAGAAAATGGCTTAAACTTGGAAAAAAATGTTTTTTCTCTTAGTAAGCTACTATTTTTATTTTTGAATGTTAATAAACATGTGTACTTATAAAATTTGACAACAAACCATTTTTTGAAAAAAATGTGCCAATGAATTTTGAAATGTTTCAAAGCCTTTAATGAAAAGCAGTATTTAAAAGTTTCTACTATCTTAGCAGTAGCTTTACTCACTTGTATCGGAAGTAGTTTGCGAGAGAACTCGAGTGCCTTCGCTTTCGCCAGCTGACGTGGAACAAGTGACCCAGAATTCATACCTCTTAGACCTCTCTAAGCGAAGTGCTTCATAATAAAGCTGAGATGGAGATAAAGTATGCTTCTTCGTTTCCTGTAGAGAAAGTAAACCATTTCAGACAATATATGATTGTATAAATGAGTAAAATGATAATGCGATTATAGATGTTGGAAGGATTTAAAATGCGATGAAAGAATCAGCAGGAGTAATCTCTGAAAGATATGTCTGATTGATTTAGGCTACAATGGTATGACAGCAGAAATAAGCAATTTAAATCAATATGGAATCATATAAATGAAGTCATGTGAGTATAAAAAATCAGTGTAAGAAAGATGTTAATGTAACTTTAAACTTTGATCATGCTAGAGATTAAATGCAAATGTGTTACTGAGACTACTCAACTTATTAAGGTAACAGATAAATTAACCAAAAAGAAAATAGTTTACAGAAAATGTATCTTGTTATTAATTTTCAAAGCAATCCCCACTAATATCCAACATATTCTGTCAACATGCCTCCTGCAATGCAGATCATTTGCTCTAAATACGTGATGCTTTTGGAAGTAAAGAAGTCAGTGACCTGAACCACCTGTTCATAGTTTTAGAAATCAGTGACACCCAGAACGATTATTTACATCATAATCTCCAAAAGCTTGCCATATTCAGTGACTTTAGGTTGCTGTGGATAACTCTATTTTAAAATGACACAGTAAACAACACTGGATGAGCTTCTTGCACTATTTGTCTTTGCTATTTTATGAGTTACGATTGATGAAACTGAGCGATTGACCTGCCTTTATAGCTTTTGGTATTCCTACTTTCGACAGACAGGTCTTTACCACGTGATATATTAATTTGCATACCTATACTCACTTCATTCGATGTCAAAGTTAACAAAGAATTTTACTGGATATTTTGTAATTTTAAGAGCAATTACATTTTTTTACATAAACATTAGTTTAATAACAAACATTTGAAACAAACATAATGAAACATTTCTCACTGAATGGCAGAGCAGATCTACATTCTTCAATGTTTTTGTCCTGTCAGTCCTTGAGGTCTATCATTTTGAGAATGGCTTTCATTTTGATAATTCAATGTGATAAGCTCAATCTCTTGTAATGAATATCACTTTTTAAATAAATTTTCGGAGATTGTGGTCTATAATCACTAATTAGAAAGCAAGAAACAAGAAAAATATCTACTTAAGTAATAATATGTCTGCAGGAAACAGAAGCGTAATTTTTATCTACTGCATTTTGCTCGTAACAGTTATTCTACTCTTTTGATACCGCTGAGACTAAAACTTATTACAACAAAACTCAAATTTATGGATATGTAACTATAACATCAAAAATTCATAATAAGAAAAATATAAATTTGCTTGATAAATAAGAAAAATGCATAAAATTTAAAGTTTAAAATATGTGGTGAATCACCACTAAAAGATGTACTCTATATCAATAACATGAAAAGAAGAAAAGAATAATATATTATATTAAAGCAAATTTGGAAAGGAAAAATAGACTACATCTATAAAATTTAATAATGTGCCATTATCAATATATTTCATTATATTAAGATGTGTTTTCATTAAATTTAATTATTTTCTTTGATCACAGATATTGATGAACAAATGATATTTATACTTGAACGATGTATAAATAATATTATAAAATTTAATCAAATTGAAATTACTATCGAATTAAAGAATAATATATTGTAAAATTGGGATTCTAAACTATGGCATAACTAAAATCAATACAGATGAACTGCTAAATCAATATTGATGAAATAAATATTCATTTAGCACTCATGAAAAAAAATAACGATAATAATGATAATATTAAATTAATTTATCTCCCATTTAGTCAACAATATAACAAAATTTATTGTAATGGAAGAAAAAAATGCTCACATTATAATTGAAAAATAGTGATTCGAAAATAACAATGGACATTAAGCAATAAAATGAAATCATAATTAGATATTATTAGCAAGGATAATGTTGGAATATTTTGCTTTTTTTAAAAAAGTCTTTCTTCACTGCGTTTTATTTCTTTTTATTCACATGCTTTCAATGATCGCAAAAATTTAAGAACTACCAATTACAGAAAATGCATTCATTTTAGAAAAAATATGTTCTGATAAAAGAATACTATGTTATATTTAGAGAGTAAATGGCAGTGAAAAAAAATTATGGCAAAATAATCTCCATTAAGTGGGCATTGAAAATTACGAAAATGGAAGTAATTTTTTCTGTCATCAAAAACAACTGCCATTGCGACTATTATCATCATGTTAAGAAAAGTAAAAATTCTACTTTTCTCGCAGTTAAGTAGGAAATGTTATTATAAGAGTTTATTTTGTTCGATTATTGCTATATGAATAATTATATGTTAGAAAAATTAGGGTGAATGTAAAATACACAAGGATAAACATAGAGTAATTCTGAAAAAAGAAAAAAATATGATACATAGGTAAAATAAGTTTATATTTATACAAAATAGTAATTAAGAATAAAGTGTATTGAAAACACAAGAGTTTTTTTATTCAAATTTGCAATTTTTATAAAGTTATATAATAATATTACATAAAAATTATAATGGTTAACTATACAGCTTGTCTTAAAATAGGAATAGCTATTGTTAGTGTTTATTTTTATTTGGAATATTGTGTGCTTACTACTATAATCTGTCATATTCATTGGAAATAATGATGTTTTAATGAATTCTAGAGTTTTTATGACAACCAGAAAAATATTCCCATACAAATATTTAATTATTTAGTAAATATATAAACAATTTTTTGCATTTAAGAATTTTGTTTTTTTATAAACAGGAGTTAACAAATAGAATTATATGGTAATGCATTGAAAATTTTAAAGTTGCTTCATTTATGATAATGGATTTTTGTCTGTTGTCATAATTGATAAAATTAGCCAAAATAAATTTTATTCGTATGAAACTTCTAACGATAAAAGTAGGATACTATGAGAAAGAAAATAATGGGAAATATTATAAATTTACAATAAATATTCAGCTCTCAGTGAAAAACAATTATTTTTATTGGTGTGTAATAATAAGAAAATATTAAATAACGAGTAGTTTTGAAAATGCCTTTGAAGAATAAAACTGCAAAATACATGAAATTCAGAGCATCATCAAGTTGTATAAAAATACACATATTAAAGCATTTAGGCCAAAATTCAAAACGAGACTAGTATATACAAGACTTCAATTAAAATGGTGTTTGAATGTATAATAATTTTGCTCTCAGGTTACAGTGAAGGAATTTTAAAATTATGATTTTTGAAATACATTCAAAATTCCTGTAAACTCACAATATATACAAACTTCGATTAAAATGGTATTTGCATGTATAATAATTTTGCTCTCAAAATATAATGAATGAATTTCAAAATTATACTTATTTGCTTAACAAATTATGGCATTTTGTTTTAAATTTTATCATAGAAAAATTTCATACTTTCAAGGGTTAAAATTAATTTGTTCTGATTCTTATTAATGGGGTATTTATTTTGTAAATATTGGTTTTATTGAATAATCTATAATTTTTGACCTTGTCTGAAGTTTTATCTGTATATATTTATTAATAAAAATGTCATATTTGGGAAAGATGATGCTTGTATTTATCTATTATTACTTTTTAAATAATTTTGGTACTCAATTAAAAATTACTATTTTGCGTTAAAAATTTAAATTATAAATGGTTATAGTTCGTAGTAATTACTGTTTTGACAATGCTATAACACAGTGACATTATCAATTGGATAATTCAAAAACCCAGCTATTTTTTGGGTTTATTTGGGTATTATTTGCTATTATTTGGGCTATTATTTGGGTTTTTAATTACTATAAAAATATTCAAATCTAGGTATCAGATATTCCATTCACATATAGATATAATGTATGCAAGATATATAATATCCTATATACTTTTATGGATAAAGTTTTGTGAATTGTAGAATATAAGATGTAAATCATTTGGATACATGTAATTTAAAGTAGTTTTATCACTGAACTCCCATTACTATTTTCCATAATTTAATTTAATATGTATCAATTTTTTGATTATCTTTTGAGTAAACTCATATTTAAAACGTGAATTTTAAAATAATTCACATGATATTTATTAAGTTTTAACATGCTTTTCCACTTAGACAACTGATAATACTACCTACGAGTATATTCTAAAAAAATCATTAAATATTTATACGGATTTAATATTAATAAGATGCATAAATAGATAAATGTTTGAAAATGAATGAAAATTAGATACTCATATATACTATTATTATGTATACTATAAACATATTTATTATGCTAAGCTATTATTTAAACCATATAAAAAATTTAAAATAATTTATTTTATAATAATGTTTCATAAAATATCTTATTTATTATCTTGCGAAGAAGAATGTCACGTTTCAAACCGTAACGAAAGACTTGTAAGTAGCAGGTATCCAGGGAAAAAGAATTGTAGCCAGATATAGAGAAAGGAAGAAAACAGAGAGAGTGATTTTTCATATCATGTAATAAGAATGGAACGCTCCATTGTTATGCAATTTTAAAAGTTGATATTGAATGATTCTTTGATTGTAAAAAGTTTATTTAATGTGATAACACATGATAACGGACACTTGAAAAAATATCGGGAGAACATTTTGATTAAAATTTTGTAATTTTTATATATGCTGAGAGAAAATCTCCTTTCAAAACAACTTTTTTTAGAATTCTTTGACCACGTTATGCACATGAAATAAATATGTTTCTTAGAAAAATCGAAATCCTTCTTGTTATTAAAAATTTATCAGTAACATAAAATATTAAAAACAGAGACTCCTTATTTCGCTTACTTGTCTGCCTTTAAGTGTGGTTCTCTGATACAAAGTGTATTGCTGTAGAATTCCACTTGGCTGCAAAGGAGGCAGCCAACTGAGCAGTATGGCATCTGGAAGCATCGGCAAAGCTTTGATATCTGCTGGAGGACTAGGAACTAGAAAAGTAAAATTGAATTGATGTAACATTGTAAATGACTTTACGAAAAAATCCATATAATTGGAAAATTTTACTCAAAATTGTATCTATATTATAAATTATTTTAGGATTAGATTGTTGTTTTTTGGTAATATCTTATAGCGTAGAGTTTTTTGAAATTAATTCAAATGCTTAGTAATATTTCTTAAAGATTATACCGTATATTTTGCAGAAAATGTTTTACTGAAAAATTAGTATTTATGCTGCTTCCTACCTTTTCCCACTTCCTTTATTTAAGAGAGATTTTTGATAGTGGTGAAAGGAATTATTAAAATATTATTTTCTGATTTATTCCAGAAAGATTCAACTTTACTTCCACTTGTTTTTTGTTAACTAAATTTTTTTTCTCATCCTTATTTCTCATCCACCATATTTTTCTTGTTTTTCTCAATCATCCAGTATAGTATGAATACACTTGTTAAAAACATATTCAATCAGAAAAATTGAACTATTATTATGAAAATCGGTATGTATTCATTGCTGAGAAAAATAAAAAAAATGGTCAAATATTTAGAATAGACAAAACATTATTTTATTATTGTAGCAGAAAAAAATTTAAACCTTAAGTTGTAAAGCCATATATTACATATATATCAATTTATATTTGATATGATATGACCAATATTGATCTAATGGGAATTAAATGATAAAAAGAAAAGTTGATCTTTATCCGGTAACATTGGGATACAGATAATTTTCGTTATTGGAATATGTTTTATTATGCCAAACATTATGAAGAGAATTGTGAAAGTTGAACGTGGAGTGAATTGATGTTAAATGGTATCCAAGTGATTATATATAGTGAATAAATACATGGTGCTTTTTAAAATTTCGCAATGAATGCACAATGTTGCAAATATTGAAATTCATCGAGAATTTTGTTGTGTGATAATTATTTTGTAGCAAACTATTTCCTTGACATTCACACTTAGTGTTAATGGAAAAAATGCTGTGTAATAAATATTAGTTAAATTGCTATTTTCATAAACGAATGAAGTGGTTATCGATATTAAAAGGAGGGAGGTGAAGATCATATTTCTTCATTCAAAAATTGTTCAATTTGACTCAAGTTTCTAAAATTCCAGATACTTCTCTTTCTTATTCTAATGATTAATGACTATTCACTTAATTCAAAAATTTTTATTTTAAGGTTAAATGACCATTCACTTAATTTACAATTTTCTGCTCTAAGGACATAATGACTATTCACTTAATGAATATTGAAGCTTTTGCCAAGAATTGTTGAGTCATCTCCGAATAATATGTCTTGGTGCCACAGAATCCATAAATTTGGTGAATGACGTCGAATGAATAATAACGATAGTGTTTGCACAAACTCGTTTGTTTTGGGTGCTCATCCTTTCTGATTATTTGTAACTTGGGTGCGTTCATAACCAATGGAACAGAAAAACTATAAATATTTTTAATACAGGGGTCTAAATATCCTCAAAAATCACGCCAGTTCCATCATCAAATTAGCTGTTATTTCTATTTTATCCTCTCTATTCACAGAAGCCTAAACTATGATCTCTTTTCAAGTAAGATTACTGTTTGTTCCACGTTCTTGTACACCTTATCTGCATTTATCTTAAAATGTGTCTCTAAAAATGAACTTGTAACTAAGGAATTTAAATGCTGTTCTTTTATATATTGCTTGTTGCACAATTTAAATGCGCTTATTACATAAATACCATTGGCAATTGATACTGAAATATAATTATTAACATAACTTATCAAGTCATATTTGTATATTCAGTATATTAACTCTAAAAGAAAGTTTTCTAGCTGCAAACATTTTTTTGCAAATAGATGGAATTCAAGGGAAAGAGGGAGTTCTTGTCATGCTTAGGTAATATTCAAGAACTGACAACAGGAATGCATCAAACTTGAACAACAAATGGTATAAAATACTGGATTGTTATTGTAGTACTTGAACGATAACTGTAGTTTTCTAAATTCTTGACAAACATGATAAATAAATTTGCTTCTATATCAGCTATTAGCATACAGAAACACATATTTTACTTTCATAATACTCACTGACATATTCCATTAAACATTTTTTAAATTTTTTTACACATCTTTCCTCTCACTTTTCGAGAAATTAGCCGCGAAAGATGTCGTAAGAGATATTAAAAGATACATGAAACAAAAAGTCATTACACATACAAGTCAATTACTCAAATTTAATAAATTTAAGAGTACAATAAATTGCATTAAAATAATTTTTTATATATTATTGAATCTCTTAAGTTATCTAGCCATAGCGTTATTCATTAAAAATTTTTTATCAATAATTAAAATTGTAGAATTGTGTATTGCTGTCGTATTATTTAAATACTATATTTACATTCAATATTTTGTGAGTCTTTTATTAAATATTTTAGTAAATTATAAATGCGAAGATCATAAAACGCTCACGATGTCTACCGGATTATTTTCCTTTAGAAAAACTTGTATTCAAATATTTTATTGCACAAAAATCATATTTTTCCACGAATCATCGTCTATATTTCGATAATAGAAATAAAGAGGAGTGATAAAAGGCTTCAAACCTTTTATCTTTGAAATAAGATGCATATAAATTTTGACTTTGTAATGGATTCTCTTTGTTTTTCAGCATAAATATATTAAATATTTCTATTTCCCTTAACACTAAAAATAATAATCTGGATCTATATTGTATTATAGAATTTAAATTCTTATCCATTCATTACCTGGATTAGTTTGTAAGTTTATGTGGGGAATTTCTTAATTTATATATATTACAATAATCATATTTTATAAAGTTCAAACTTAAAATTATTACATATATAATCATTCTAATGCCTTTACATTCAAAAAAAGTCAAGATAAGCTAAATAATTCCCAGATTTTTTCTTGAATCATTGTTAAAAATAAATAGACCTTATACTAATTAAAATATTGATTCATCTTCTATCCAAATGAATCAATATTTCTTATCCATTAAAATTATCAAGCATCTTTTATTCCAATTAATATAGTTATTAACATATTACAATACACGTATTATATAATATTAATTACTTTTAATTAAATATTAAATGATAATAATTATATCTAATTTAATAATGTTTAATAAAGAAGCTGTCTGAAAATTTTAAATTTAAACTCTTTTCAGAAACATTCAGCCGGTATTATATTGCAATCTTAAAAAAATAAATGAACCATAATTCATGATACAAATTAAAAAAAATGTTTAAAAATGAAGTATAGATAGTTTTTTCAAATGAATTAAAAATCTGAAGTTGGCATTTAAATCTTAACTGCTTCAGCTTCATGCATCTGCTTATTTATTCTTACATTTGGATTGAAGGGGTAAAAACGGATTAAAATGCACTTATTTAATACTTGAATAGCTTTTATCCGACTCATATAAAAGTATTTAAAATAAAGGCTTTAGAAGGAATATGTTTTATAATTTATTTTACTTTACAATAACTATAGATTTTAGTATAAAAGCATCTAAGTGTATGAATATGATGATGATATTGATTAATAAGTATTTGTAACACGACAGGTTTTAAATTCCTGATACAAAAGAATATTATTTGGATCATTCCATTAAAGAGGAACATCAAAATAATTTTAAAAAAATTGAAATTCTGTTTTAGAAACATTTATGTAAGGAAAGAAATTTATTTAAAAAATCTTTAAAATATGAATCTATATTCAAACTTAAAATTAAAGTTATAAGTGAGATGTATTCCCAAATCAATTTTTAAGCTATGTGCATCATTGACATTAAAAAATCGCATCCTTTATTTTCAATTATATAAAAGCTCTTTAAATAATAATTTTTCTAATTGCACTGAATGACAGGCATTTTGCAAAATATGAGATCTTAATAACAGCTCTGATTCAACGAAATTATTAAGAAAAAAGAAAGATGGGTAATTTATTTACCTAAGAAAGATAATTGCTATTTTCAACCGAGAATAGTTAATTTTGCTTTAAATATTTAATTTTTTATATATTACGTAGTTTATGCCAAATTTTTGGGATTTTTAAAATTGATGTTAGCGAATTATATTTCTGTTCTTTAAATAAAAATTGTTTAAGTAATTGATACAAAATTTAAAGGCTAATTATATGCTTGTGTTGAAGCAAACTTAAATATTTTCAGTTTTATCACAAATTATGAAAACTACTATATTTTTTATTTTTTCGTTATTGATTTAGAAATATTTATTTTTGAAAATGTTTATAAGCAGAAAATACAATAGTTGGAAAAGTTTACGTATAGTTATTCAAAATTATGAAAACTATTATTTAAGATTTATATTAATTAATTTATATTTTCATTAGAGAACTATTATTAACACCATTCAAAAGTTAATAATATTTTAAATCTATCGTATAATTTCGTGAAATTTAAAAGAATCAAAATTCAATAAGAAGGAGAATTATTCATGTAAATTTTGAACAAGATTAATGAGAGTTTGGGAAAATATCTTAATTTGGTATTCGTTAGCTAAACTGAAATAAAATGTGGTAAAAGATTTATATTTTAGTTTAATAAGTAATAACAAGTAAAAGAATTTTGAATGTTTTGTTTTAATATATTCCATATTCATTTTATTTTACATTATTGTGTAAAGACTTCTAATAATTTATAATTGAGATCATAACAAATAATAAATGTTGCATAAAAAGTATAAAATATTTAATTGTTTTGTCTCATTATTTTTAAATTTTTATATTTAGGAAGTTAGTTATCATCACATTAATTCAAAACAATTGAACAACACAAACAAAAAAATGAGTTGAACATGAAATTCTCAATAATGAGTCTAAAATATTTTAATTAAATACTGTTAAAACTTTATGAAATTAATAAATTCATTCACGTTCCAAATAGTTAATGATAATTATTAAATATCCAAAAACTATCAAAATGGCTATTATAAAACTGTTAATAAATGTATAAAATTTAAAAATTAAATTCGTTTTTTAAGAATCGTAAATAAACAATTAAAATAAATTTTGTCATGCTTTAATTGAATAATAAAGTTACTTGGAAAATATGAGATAAATTAATTAGACAACCTTTAACTTAGTTATTAAGATTGAGTTAAGAAACTTAAAAAAAGTTCTTATATATTTATAAAAGCTATTGAATATATTAATAATTAAATTAAGTATTTATATCACGCAGATAATCATAATATAATATTTTTGTAAGCCATTATTCAAAAATAAATATTACTAACTATGTGTTTAATTATACACTCATGGATATGCTGGCTATATAAAATTTGTTTGTAATTATACATATTAAATATAATGCTGTCTCATTGAAATAATGTTTCCCCAGATTGATGTCAGCTGAGTTGATTCCATGATCGCAAAATCATGGCAAAATGTTAATCATCTTACTCTCAATGGGTACACCCCCTAATCGCAATTATAGATCTTTGGTGCAGCTATTAATTACTCAAACTTTTTCGTTAAGTACTTTGCTACTTGCAACGGCAATTTATTTCCTAGAGGAGCACAAACAAGGTTTTGACTTTCACAATTTTTTTTGGTCTCTTTCTGATGAATGGCATCCATTAGTGGAGAAAGAAAAGAATTACCATCTTCCATGGTCCTGCAGTAGACGGGCTCGCTCAACACACCGTCCCCCCTTCCAGTGAAAGCTAGGACGCTGATGCTGTAATTGGTGAATTTCTCCAGGCTCTTGAGAAGGGTCTCCTTTTCTGGAGCGTTGACCAGAACCTCTTGGTCTTCTATTTCTAAACGAGCAGCATAAGAGAGCAGAGTCAAGTTTTCGTTAATAATCTTATACATTTTAATCATGTTTAAATGTCGTAGTTGAATATTGGCAGAAAAGGGGTTGTAACCATATCTAGATTTTTAATGTATGACATCTTTAATTTGAACAGAAATATGTCTTATAAAAACTATTTTTATGAATTTTGAAGAATAAATTTATTTTTCAAAATTTATAACACAATACACGAAAAAAAGACATATTTGAACTAAAACATAATATTCTGAAAATGTTTTCACTAACCAAGCTAATGTCTATTTAAATCAAACTTTAAACAAATTTGATTCTTTTAAATTGAACAATTTTTTTCTGATGACTTTTTTTATAATTATCATTTGAATGCTAAAAGGCGCTTATGTTAATATGTAATATTCCTCACAAAAGGAATAATATTCTACCAGATAAAAATTTAGTAAAGTATTTTAGTAGTGGAATAAATTGTTATAATTCCCCTTCTGAACGAGAATAATTAAAGAACAGAGCTATTTAACAAAATTATTTTCAAAAATATTAAATATTTTTTTTAATTTAAATAGAGTTATTGTTGTATGTATTTGATTTTGAGCATCAAAACATGTATTTCTTCAGTAATTAAGTATTCTTTGCTGTAATAGTATATCTTTTATTTGCAAATTTATAACATCCAAATTTTCTATTATTTTCTCTCTATTTATGTTTTATATACTTAAGGTTACTGTTATTAAAAATATTTTACAACTTTATTATATATTGAAAATATTTCCAAATGTAAGTTTTTACCAGAAAATTATCATTCAAAAATATTTGACGCCCAAATATTCCTTGAATTATTATTTGTAAAATACAATTATTCAAATTTTATATAAGCAAGAGAGTCAACTTATTTATTGAAAACACTTAAAAACACAATTCAAACATGAGGTTAATGTTTTCTTTTGTCAGATATATTGATTTGTAAAATAAAACAGAAATATTTTATTAAATTAAGAATTATTTTATTAAATTAATATTTTATTAAATTAAACTATTTTCATTATAATCAGCTTAAACCATTTTTAAATTTAGAACATTAAGGTCCTTAAAATCTTCAAGATAAATTTTTCATATTAAAAAATTAGTATTTTAGCTCCACATCAAAATTAGATTGAAACCCACATAAAGTATTATGAATTTTAATGATCGATTAAATATACATTAATGGACAGACTGATGGGAAAAGGAATCATTATCATGATTGGGATGCAATTATCTCGATACTAGGCTTAGTCAAAGGCTGTAGTTTTGAGAGGGAATACATACGTTAAAAATTTTGTAATGTCTAGTGTCCTTCCACTGATGTGGAGATTGCTTGATCATGTTGCAGAATTGCTAAAACATTGGCTATTTTTCTTGAAACAAGCTATTGAAAACGCATTGCAACACAAACTAATTTAACCTATATTTTAATAATCCTTGGACTGGATAATACTTAAATACTTGATTAGTTGAAGACTTAAAGTTGATGAAGAGAATGTACTAGATTAGATAATGGTTTTTTAAAACTGATCGGACCTAATGCCACCGACTACTAGGACTTTTTTCTAAAATTAGTGCATCCTAGAAATTTCTCTGCTGCATAATAGCACATAAGATTTATATAATAGCTTGAGCGATTTAAAATGAAATCTTATTGCAATAATCGAGTTTTAAGAATGCACCTATCAATTTACCACATTGTTATGATTACTGTTCTGAGATTGTATCATCTTTGTTTAAATTTGACCTGTTTATGATGAAAACATAATTTGGCGAGGGTTTATTGTATGCATACATAGCGGTGCAGGCAAGCACTGGACTGTATCTTGAGGCTAATGGCTTAAGGCATAAGACTAACTTTAAGGCTAACGGGTTTTAAATATTCATCCATCACCAAGCACCTCATCGTTTTGAACTACTTCAGGAACCTCTCTACCAGTGAACGGACTTTTGACACATATTAACGCGGACTCGTCTCCAACCCATGGAGCTTCAGCAATCCAGTAAGGGAGAATGTAGTCACTCTCCCAATCATTGCTCTCGGCAAATGATGCTTCACTTTGCTGGTCTTAAAGTGGTAGCAGCATGAAGCTATTGATCCACATTGGAGCTCAGGCTCCTAACAGTTAACTACAGATGATTAAATAAATAAATTATGGGTACTTAATTTAAATACAATGTTTCATGCTATATTACTAACTAACATTACCACGCCAATCATCCGCTGATCTGTAAAATACTTTATATCCTTTCAGAACACCGTGAATGGCTGAAGAAGGAGGAGCATTCCAGGTCACTTTGATGGTTTGGGATGTTAAGGCCATGCAATCTACTTGTTGAGGTGGAATACTCGGAACTAAAACAAGTAAGGGAAAGGAATTAATCGTAAGATATTTTATTACACTTAAAATTGAAATATCTTTCAGTGCTTCTTAAAAATTTACAAGTGACTGAAATAATATATTAAGAATACTTTTCAATAACTTATTATGAAATAAAAATTTACGCGAAGCCTTTATAAAAATATAAAAAGTAAACACTTGACTTTTCAACTTTATCAAATATTTATGGATAAAACAAAGATTAGTAAATTTCAAGTTGTAGAATTACGCTATTAATTCTGTTTCGAAAAAAAAATTATTTTAATTCACCAAAAGTAATTACTTTCTGAAACGTAAAATGTTTATATATATATATATATATATATATATATATATATAAATGATATCAGTCTATATGAATAGTAATGAAAAAATACATAAACATAATAATGGAAGTTATTATAATAATTTTGTATAAAAGAATGCTTATACGAAAAATATTGATCCC
>JAPDSC010123263.1:70887-90000 GCA_026290005.1 Latrodectus geometricus | reverse complement strand
AAACAAATTAAAACTAGAAGGTCAAACATTTAGCAAAATCTATAACAAATATTAATATTTAATTTTAGTAAGATATAAATTACCATCTTCCATTGTCATGGCTATTACAGGATCTGATCTAGGACCAGCACCCTTGAGGTTGAATGCCTGTACCACGATACTGTAATGAGAAAAAGGAGTTAAACCACGGAGATCGGTCGATTCTCTCACATCGGCTGTAGAACTTATGTCTACTGTTTTGTATTGATAGGGTTCCGATGAATTTGCGCTCTTGTAACCGACGTAATAACCTTTCACATTCCCATTTCGAAATCTTTTTTCAGGAGGCTAAAAATGTAATAAAAAATCAATCAATATAAAAATAAATTAATATATGAAAAACATTTATAGAGAGAACAATAAAATAGATTAATAGGAAGCATGATCCACTCTTAAAAATATATAGGCCTTGAAGCTTTGTTTAATACATGAAATAAGGCTGTTGATCCATGGTAATTGATCCCACTCGTTCAGTAATTTTGATCATAATGGTTGATTTCACGGAAATTGGATGGTGTGTAGTGGGTAAAGAACAGGGTTTTTCCATATGATCTTTCGTTAAGAATCTGTGGTTAGGGTGAATCGGGACTCATCAGTGAAAAGAACCCATTTATCCATAATCCAATCTCTATATTCCCTGTATCATACTAAACGGACTTTCCTAGTAAAAGTGTGCTGGGTGCAAATCGCAGGTTTTCATGTAAATAACCTTCTCAATGAAGTTTTTTGGAAATAGTCATCATTGAAACTCGGGTTCCTGTGGTTGTATATAAGTCACAAGGGAGATAAGAAGCTATATTCTCACTAGAATCGACAAATGGTGATAATCTCCGGCCATCGTGGCTGTTGGGGGACTTTTACAATGCTTTCTCCCAATAGATATGTTCTCTGGGAAATGTCTCCATTAGCTGCATACGACGCTGGGTGTTAAATTAAACTTTCCACATTCTGGACTTGAGACTTGCCTGTTTCGAGTATCCCCACTATTCGTTATCTCATTGTAGCATCTAAAAGTTAGTAAATATTCATTGTTACTGTTGCAATATGAATTCAATCGACTGCTACACCAAAACATCAAGAAATTCGGAAAGGTGTGCTAGTGAGCGAAAAGCGTGTTTTGTAACTTGCGTTTAAAAGGCCTTTTCCTCGATTGGCTCCACTCACACATACATTTACGTACTCAATGTACCACGATTTGCATCTTTGTATCGAAGTAGTAGTTTATATCGCTTAACTTTTTTTAAAAAATTCGACAAAATATGCAAATTCTCTTAATTTTGAAATTCTGAATACCATTGCACATTTAATATATGTAGCTAGTCAAATAAAAAATAAGTAAGTTTTTTTTTATTTGACTTACTTGTCAATGAAAACTTTTTTCTAAGAAAACATCAGATGAATTCCTTTTAATTATTTATACACGTCAATAAAATAATACAAAATAAGATAAAAATAAAAAGGATAAATTAAAAAAAATTTAAGAGTCTTAAAAAGATTTAAGAGTCGTCATGTAAAATTCTTACATTGTGCTTCCAATTTAATGTATATCAGATCTCTTATTACTAATATTATATATGTACAATGATTTCAAATTTAAATTAAATTGAAAAGATTCTATGATACTAAATTAAAATTAAAATCATTATTTATATAATACAAATTAATTCCAAACAATTTTATACTTAGTAATCAAAAATTAAATTATAAAGCTATATAATAATTACTTTTAATAAAAACTTAGCTTTAGATAGTTAATTAGTTTTTGCAATTGTTTTAATTATGTGCATTATATTAATTAAAATAAGATATTTGAGATATTCATTTTACATTCATAAAATAAATTTAATATAATAATTTGATTTTAAATCATAATTGTGAGGGATTTATTGATGCTATGAGTTAACTAATTAATCCTTTATTCATATTTCCAAAACACTTAAATTAATTAGTTATTTAATATTAGAATAATAAGGAAATATATTCTCTTTGGAGAGCAAGTCTTATCTATTTTTCAAGAACTGAAACAAAATTTACTTTTTAAATGGTTTCATAAATCAATTTGAAGTTTTCCATTAAAAAATGTTTTGAAGTTTATTGGAATTAAATTTATGTATATATTAAAGATAATGATGACATATTTTAAAAATAAATTACTAAAATTATCAGGTTGACATAATTTAATAATACACAAGAGTGCATGTGTGAAAGAAAAATTACTAAATAAATTCTCAAATTTTAAGGAACTTAAGCAAATCTAGCATCTTTATTTTAACAAAAAGTCAAAATTTAAATAAGGAGGAGGAATTTTGAAAAGAAAATGAAAAAATATGAGAATTTAAAATAAGAAACCCTAAATTTAAAAAATTAAATCAAATTTTAAATTGGAAATATAGTCTATTTTCAAAAGTTCAACTTCTCATTCGCATTCAACATTTTAATGTATACATATCTCAATTACTTACAGAAAAGTTAAAAAGATAAAATTATTTTACATGTAATAAAAGTTTTGATAAAAAGTAATTTTTTAACACGAGATGCAATAAATTCTTGCCCATATTTGATATCCTATCTTCATAAAACAAACAAAAAAAATATATTTTTACTAGAATGAAAAATAGGTAATTTTTTTTAAATAAGAAAAAACAAAGAAAACACTTAAAGTTAAAAAGTATTTACTTTAAATTTAAGCAAATGTTAAAAGTAAATTTCACATCTTAAAGGAAAATGTATTTGCGCGAAATCTTAGCAAATAAGTTTAGTATTTTTGAATTTCTTCAGCTCTATCCAATTCAAAATTGCTACACCGTCGAAATTTGTTTTTAGTTTCATTTATCTTTTTTACTTTTCATTTTAAGATGCAACAGTTCTTTTTTCCAGTACAGAAAAAAGGAGGAATGATTACAGAGCATGAAAAATAAGAACTTGCATTGGCCAAGATGCCGAAAGTTATTTTCCAGAATATTGCATCGTTCCAGAACATGCAATTTATTCTAAAAATACCGAAAAACACTCGAGGAATTCAAAGAACGCTGGGTTCGGAAGCGTTTTACACGGCAATCCCTGCTTCCTCCTGAACCCAATCACTTGGAAATGATTAAGAGAAGGTTTTTCTTATGAGAGTGCTTTTCTCTCCGGCAACTATTGATCCTTTAATTCCAGAATAAAGAAACCGTTTCTCGAAAATATTGCGACATTTGGATAGTTTTCTTTATGCCGAGCTATTTCCATTTGCGTGGGATATTTATTTATTTTTTTTCAGAATGAAAAAATTCTGTAAACTCAAAAAGATACTAGCTTTCTTTTTGACTGGAAACATACCTTTCCTGGAAAAAATTTAGAAGAAATATTGGAAAATTGGGGAAAAACTAGTTTGTGTTACTCCTTGAATACTTGTTTCCAGCTTTAAACTTTTTTAAGTAAACTATTTGGCTAAAAATAAATCATTCTATTTATTTTTCATTTAATAAACTGCTTAGTCGATGCTTTGTGCTAATTTAAGGAATAATTTGAACACACACATATATACTATATTTACAACACTTAAATATAATAAAAAAGATCAATAAATATTCAAATAGTTCCTTATATTAATGCAAAACATCTTTTAAGTACTAAATCAATTTAATATAAATATTTGTTTAACATATGTTTCCCTTTTGATATTATATTATACCAAATGTTAGACAATAATAATAAAATTGTTAGTTTAATCATATATTGTGCATTTCAGGAAATATTTTTACATGGTTTACATAAATTTATGGCTTTATATTATAAGTAATGATGATTTTTGAACGATTTTCTGTAAGTTTGAATGATTGTATGATTAAATTTTGTAGTCATATTATTTTAAAGAGCACATATAGTGATATAATTGTAAATATAGATAATGACGCTTATATTAGACCATATTATTCAAGTAAGATTTTCATATATTTTAAGTTTACTAAATATTTCATTATATTTATTTAGTATATTAGTTAAGCACACATACCTACTTCATCAAAAACTGGTTATTTAAATAAGAAAGTACCCTTTTTTTAATCAATAATTTTTCTTGCAGGGAAAAGAAATGTCAAGTAAATTGAATTTATCACTTGCCTCCCAAGAAATTTTCAGTGTATCAGAACTCAGAGCTTCAGCTTTGACGGAAAGTGGTGGACCTTCTGGCACTAAAAAGAAATTTGCATTTGAATTCTTTATCAAATCGAGGAAACACACAGCAATAATATAATGCAAATAAAATAATTCCTTTATTATATTTATATTAGGACTTTAGCTTTAGTAAATTTATATTGAAAAACGTTATTGTGAAATCTGCGTTAATCATGCTTTAAAATGATTCTTATGAAAATATTTATAAATTCATAAGTCTTTTATCAAAACCTAAATTCTTTCTTTTATAATTTCTAGGATTTAAATGTAGAAATAAATGCACAAAAATACAAATATGGCGTTAATTTTATTATAAAAATAGAAGTTCTATATCCTGTTTGATTTCAAAGCATTAATGCTGTTTTTGTAAAATTCATATTTTTTATTTTCATTAGTACTTATTTATTTATCATTTTTAAAATTAGTTTCTTCAAATGATTATTTTTTTATAGAGTCTTTTTAATTTTATTTTTATTCAGTCAAATTTTATAAGAGTCTCTATATAAGGATGCTTTATTCAATTGTTTTTAATGTTTGCACAAAAGTTTATTCACCAGTTTTTCACAAACTTTCTAAGCTCACTACGAGGTATTTTGAATTATCTGATATTACTCCAAATCCAATCTTTCCACTCTTATGGAATTCGAATAAACTATTTATTGTTTTATTCACAAATGCAACACTATTAACAATAGTCATTCTGTTGTAAATTAGAATTATTCCGTATGGGTAGAGCTAATTTATGTAGAATTTATTGTTTCTTTTGTGACAAAAATATTTATCTTCTAATTCATGGAATTAAATCCGTTAAAGCAAATTAATTTTTTCTGAATTGGTTTCTCCATATTAGGT
This sequence comes from Latrodectus geometricus, assembly GCA_026290005.1. Taxonomy (NCBI): domain Eukaryota; kingdom Metazoa; phylum Arthropoda; class Arachnida; order Araneae; family Theridiidae; genus Latrodectus; species Latrodectus geometricus. Next base: position 84,954 of record JAPDSC010123263.1, on the reverse strand, counting down.
TTTAAGTAAAATCACTGTTAATTTAGAGTTACAATATATTTAATGCAATAATTTACATTTACATACATTTATACTGCATTTATTTTAATAAGTTTGAATGCATATTTGGGGAAGTATTTATTACAACTTCCATGCTTTATTGCTTTTACGCAAGAATAAAACCATGATTTGAAAAAAAATATTTATCACACTTAGGATAATTTCCTTAAATTAGTTAACTTCAATTTATTAAACAGTAATCCTTTAGACATGAATAAGAATAATCTTTAATCAATTGTTTTACATGAATATACCTGTTTAAAACTGCATACTTGCTTTTATTATTCGAAGATTAAAAGAAAAAGTAAAAGAAGTTTGGTTGATAGGTCTTAAGAGGAAATTTGTGGAAGTTATGAAACTTTCTTCACTGACTGTGAATGAAGTTAATTAAAATCCATGTCATAATTAAAGAAAAAAGAATTTTTATCTTGCACTGAGGAATGTCATCTTTGTAAAGCGGTTTATGTTTTGGAAAAAGTGCTTACCTTCTTGAAAATAGAGTGAAGATATTTTCAGCTATGATTAATTAATTAATAGCCTCGTTACGATATTATTTCATGCCTGCATTTCATAGGAGGTTGTTAATACATACTTTCGAATTAAAAATAATTTGATTATGTTCTTTTCATTAGGTAATATATTATTTTTAAAAATAAATCAAGAAAAAAAATAGCATGTAATATCCTGCAATTCGTAATTTGTTCCCGTAAAATAACTGCCATTAAGAATCTCATTAATTTTGAAAGTCTCGTGTTTGGAAAGAAAAATAAATAATTAACTTACTTATTTTGATTATTTCCTGTTATTTCCTTCCAAATAAACGTCTAATTTTTGCCCAGAAAAAATATTTACGTTCCTAAGATTTTGATTTTACTAAGGATTGAATCTTTCGTAACTTTCTCCCTAGAGCGTAATTTCCCCCTAAAAATATCACCAGAGTAATCCAATTTGTGTCAGATCCTCTTTCAAAAGTTATAAATAAACAATTCGAGAATCATTGAAAACGAAAAAAAAAAGTGCGATGGAAGATTATGAACTAGACAGCTTTTACGTGAGGAGGGTTCTGTCCTATGCCTTTAGGACACTCACGTAGAAGTCTTTTTCACTTCTTTTTAAGCTGTTTGCTGAACAAAGTATCTCATCGACGACAAACTGCTAATAGAATCTTCTGTTTCGTAGCCAGATCTCTTTATTAAATTATGAAGCATCAGGGCTTGATAACTTCTCGGCAAATTCGAAGCAACACACACGGAGGCTTTAACTTTCAAGCAGTGTTTTTTTTTGAAAAACTTAACTGTTTTTTTTTGAAGCAGACACATGTTTGGATTATAGATGATGTTTGGCTTTGCTGACAGTTCAGTATTTAGTAAACTGTTGCGCTAAATCGGGTAAAATTGAATTAGTTTAAAAAAAAGAGAGGAAAATAGTTTCATGTTAGTAAATTAACTGATTAGACACACTTCAACCCGCCTCACAAGTCAGCAAAAAGTTTAAGCAGGTGGATAATAAATAAATAAATTGAAATCAAAAATCAAGTGAATTTATAATTGGGTTTTATTTATTCATTTATAACAATTTATTTGCAATCATAATTGCTAAAAATAACTTACAAGTTTCAGATTAATATAAATTTTCACGCACATTTATCATAATAAATTCTAAGGAGTTTTGATGAATTTTCCACTAGTGATATGTTAACACAGCAAAATATCCATGAAAAACATTCTCATCAAGCAAACAGACAATGAACGAAATAAGTTATTGCGGAAAACTTTTCTCTATTTAGCCAGATTTATAATATTCATTTTATATATACATAGATTTTGGTTATGGAACTATCCATTAAATGGTGTCAAATATTTATGCACTTAATATGTGTCGCTTATGTATTTTCAAGACAAATTCATCAAAGAAACGCATGAAGTCTTTTAATCCAAATTTTAAAAGCAGCTTTATGTTACTAACTTTATGTTCTAATTAATCTACAATTTTTATATTTTATAAAACATAATGAATATGAAAAATATCACATTTGAAATAAATCAAAAAAATTAAACGTCCAATCAATTGGTAATTAGAGATTGAGGACACCTGATACAATATGATTTAAAAAACAGATGGAAAATAAGCGATCCTTTGATAAAAATATAAGAAAAACCCCGAACCCTATTTTTTGCATGAATGATATTTAATATGCTAGAATTCGAAGCTCACAACAATACCGTTTATTAAATTCGGGCGTAACGCTCTGAAATCTGTTGGAATCAAATGCATCAATTTTACGTCTGATGATTAATTTTAAATTCTTCAGTAAATTATGGACGTCCTATGGATTCCATTCTTGATGTAACCTCATAAAAAGGTCACACAGATTTAAGTTCGAACTATAATGGGGCCATTTTCTTTCCATCCAATGCCCTTAGCAAGCTTCAATTCCAATCCCCGTGAAAACGTTAGCACTTTTATAGTGAAAGCAAATCCCGCGAAAGCTGGTACCAGCCTATTACCTTGTTGAGATTTCCACGTTCAGGACTAAATCCACTTTCTACAACTCTCGATATTTCACTCTTGTCACGATACCATCAATGAGTATTGGAATTTTCGCATAATTACCTCTTCATTTAGGTGATTTTTCTTTCCAAACTCTGAGCGACATTATTGTCTAACATTGAATTATTACAGTTTTTCTCATAAATTACTGTCATAAATATTATTTATTTTTATAAATTATTGTAAAAAGTAATTCTTTTCCCAAAATCAATGCATAATATTGCTTATTATTTATTTACAATAAAAACGCTTTCATTTGAAATGTCAATATATGTATCAATTGCAACATGGCAGAATTATATTTATATCCATATATTTGAAATCAGGAATTTTATTTATTAACAATGGGATGATTATTTTGAAATGTTCCATTCAAAAGAAAGTTTTAGAAAAAATTGATGCAATATTTAAAATTTTGAAGAACATATCAACGGAACTGAAAAAAACTTCAGAAATGCATCTTAGGAACAAAATTTTCCATCGTTTAAGCAAAAGTTTCATAGTGGCTATAAAAGAATTTAAGATTTTGTTGAAACCATATATAAATACAAATGACACATAAATGATAACAATAAAGTATATCTTATTATATATCCAAACTTTCGATACCTTACATCATGTTAAATAACTATCAAAATTTTATTCTTATTGGAAAAGACCAAAACGAACCAAGTTTTTACGATAAATTTCTCAAACCATTGGCTTTAATTAAGCTTACAAAGATACTGATATTCATTGTTGAAAAAAAGGAATTAATTACGTTTAGAAAGAAATGATTAATAAATCGTTAAGAATGTAAGTAATATTAGTAAATATATAGTGAACTTATTAATATTGATTAAGTAAAGTTAGTGGATATTAGTATTAATAATAATAACCTAGTAGATTCTTGTCAGAGCAAAACATGTAAACATCCTAATCAGTTATGAAACTACTTCTTCAGGTAAGATTTCATCATAATGAAATTCCGTAACATGAAAAAAATTAAGTATGTATGTAATATAATATAAAATTGAACTGCTTAAATGTAATGTATATTTAATAGAAATTTTCTTATAAAGTAACTAGATCATATATTATTCGCATAAGATAATGCTTAAAATATTTTGATTTCTAGAATTTCATGTACACCAACAGAAAACAAAGAGTTTTTTGAAAACTTTCATTTCATTGACCATTGTTTGTCCGAATTTTCTTGATACTGCTATTGTTTGATTTTTCTGAATACTAAAATTATAAAATAATAAAATATCACATTTTTTTCCCCATCTGGTAATACAATTCGCAACAGTTAATCAAAAAGCTGCTGATGTTACTTGAATATTTCGAGAGATTTTGTATTATTCATACATAAAAAGAAAGAAATTCTTGAAACAGCAAAGCATAAACATCAATTTTTCTCTCAAAAAGTAATAATGCTACATCCGTCACTTGTAGCTTAATATTTACGTCGTTTCATATTTTGACATGATTTCATTTTCTTGGAGTTTATTTGGAGTAAACTTGAAGCAGAATAACGCTTTTATTACTGATGTACAACATTAAACTTAACATCAACCTTTTGTGCAGTAAAATCTTAAAAACTGCAGCTTTATTTTAATGGTTACGTGGAAAGCAAGAATCGGTATTCGTGTTATACTCAATATCGTTATTCCTTTTTCCCAAAATGGTGGTATTCACTTCAGCATTTAAGCATATTTGATTTTGGAAAGGTAATAGATAATAGATTTTTGAAAAATAATCCTCAAATAATAGGTGATATAAAAATTACAGTAACAGAAATAAAATAAATGTCAGGCTTTAAATACATGGCGATAGGAAATTTATATTTTTACGGAATTAGTAAAATAAATAAAATCATGGATTTAAAAATTTAAATTTATCTCGATTATTGTATTTCAAAGTTTGTTTAAAAAATCAAAAGATCTGATAAATAGTTGATTCTTAAAATTACTTCTAGAACTAATTAAATTCTGAAAGCTTGAGTTTTAAACTCAATTTTTTTCAAATTTTGTAGTATAAATTTAATATACATTCATTGTTATACAAATGTTTTATTTATAAAATCTGGTTTAAAGTTTGGCTTACCAAAAAACACCTTTAAAAATAAGTAAAATAACAAATATACGAATATATAACTTATATGTTTTTATAACATTAATGATGTTAAAAAATTCTAACTTAAATTGAAGAAATAATTGTACGAATAGAATGTCAAAATTCAATGCTACAAGGAAGTAAAATAATGTATTTGCTTAAACTCAAATATGATAAATAGTTTTTTTTATATCTTCAAAATGTTATATGCATTTAAAAAGAAAACTAATATTAAAAGTAAAGATAAGTGTATTAGCGATAATTTTATTTCGTAGATGTAAAAACTAACCGTCGTCGGAAATTTCAACTTCATATTATTCTATACTAATTTTTCACTTACAACTGTGATATTCATTTATATTAATAACTGATTATTTTGATAATTCATTAAATATGAGATAAACTGCATCTTACCTTCTTCTTCAGTTTTGAAATGAAAAGTGCGGCCTGGGCCACTAGCACCAATAGCATTTTCAGCTATGAGATACACGTCATAGCCAGTTGCAGGTCTCAAACCAGTGATGTCAGCAGATGTTTCTGTACCAGGCACCGACATGTTTCTTGACGAAGAAGCTTGAAAAAAGAAGAGCACACTTTATAGTAGTAGTTTAAACTTGTTTTAAATTTATTCTTGCATTTGAAATATGAAGTAGATACAAAAATAGATACTCATGCATATATAGTCGTAAATAAACTATTTTAATAAGAAATTTAAGTGATACATAAAGCATATTTATTTTATGATAATTTGAGCAAATGAATGAATATTTCTTTGATTATGAAATAAGTCAAACAGCAATACTTTCATCACAAAAACTTTCACACTTTTGAAAAAAATCTTCCAAAATTTTACATTTTTGTTTCAAAAGTTTTAAATTTATCACTATATTTAGTTTCATAAATCTGAAGTATGTTGTAATAGTTACTATTTTCTGTATCACAGTATCCCAAGAATTCAATTCACATCATAATATAAACATTAAATAAGCTCAGTTCTCCATGTTCTACAGAACTTTTCAAAATTTAAACTAGGAAACACGAATTCTATAGTATTTCCAAGAAAAATAGAAATGGTAGATGGAGCTTTGATGGAAAATGGTTCGGAAAATAGCAAGCTATCCAATATTCACAAGAACGCAAGTTGCCTTTAAATGAGATTTCACAAACGACCATGCTGGCTTTGCTGTTTTTTCTATTAGTATTCAGTCCGTAGAAATGGAGTGAATAAATGTAAAAGCTGCGGGTTTATTTGGTATTGAAACTAATATCGGAATCATTTGTCATTTAAAGAATTCAGTAAAAAAAAGGTAAAATTGTCACGTAAAATGAAGCTTTAAATGTAGGAAACAATCTGAAACACGATGGGTTGATAGTAATAATATGTATGGACATATTTCCCAGAAATTTAAAAAGAAATAACTGAGAAAACAGTGATTAATATATGAGTTGAAAAGAAATTTTAAAATTAGATGCAAAATTTGTTAATAGTCTAATTATGCAACTATTTAATAGATTTGAATGTTCGGAAGGAATTTCTTTGCATTGATTAATTTCAAAGAAAGTAAAATATCTAAAAAACAAATCTAGAATAACATATTATCAAAATATAAATTATTGTATATTATATAATATTATTCTATGCAATATAAAAATTAAATTATATAAAATATAAAACTGAAAAAAATTTTTTAAGAATTTTTGTTTCAATAAAATGAAATTATTTGGAGTAGAGAATCAGAAACAATGATGTAAATTATTATCTTATCATGCAAGAAAACAACATTCAGTCTATGAAATCTCAAGGCTTATCATGGTTAGATTGAATTGAAGGAATAAAAGAAAATAAAGAAAAGATTAAACTTAAATCCTTTAAACCAGAGATCCAAAATGTGACCCAGAAACAAAACTAGTTAGATGATACAATTAAAGATTTAACCATCATGTTAGAAAACTGGAAATTTAAGAATAAAAGTAGGAAATCTTGGAGTGACGTAGTTCAGTAATCCAAATCCCACGCCGAGCCCACGCACTATCAAAGAAGAAGAAGAAAGATAAATAACAAAGAAAAATCTTTCAAAACTTCGCAGATTTATATACTGGAATACTATTTTTAATTATAACATAAATAATTTATATAAATGTTGGAAGAATCAAAAAAAGATAAATTTCCGTATATCTAAAGATTTCAAATGGAGATATTTAAAAAAAAAAGCTATAAAAATGACTTAATTGCTAAATGATTATGACCAAAATATAATTCATGTTTAAAATAATATCAATTGAACATAATTTGGTTTAAATTATGATCATTTGATTTTCGTATTCAGTAAGAAGAAATGTTTAGTCAAGAATGTAATAAAATTTTTACATTCTTGACTAAAAAAAGTTGAATTAATATTTTTCATAATAAAGTATGAATTTTAAGTATTTTATGTCTCTATATCTTTTACTGAATTACTTTATCAATCAAATATTATTTAAAACACAATTACAAAATAAATATTTCTAAGAACTATAGGTATACAAATAGTTTTCCATATTCTTAATAATTTAGATATGCAGAACAATACAAATAGTTAAATATTTTTTTAACAACTTATGAGAAATCATGTTTATAATTAAGGTAATTTAAATTATATATTCAATGAGTTATAATACTTAACCTTTTTTCAAGCAATACACAAACATTTTCTCAAAAGAGATTATTTGCAAAGAAATTCAAATATCATTTTGAATAATTTCATCGTTTAAAACAAAACATATGTTAATATCTAAAAAGGATTTTATTAATTATATGCATGGTAAATTAATTATGATATTATGTCTGCTATAATAGTTTATAGAATATTCTCAAAGTGATGAAATATGAAATTTCAAATTTATGTTTTGTTTTTTGTTTAAATTTACAATTAATTTATAATTGTATGTATAGGAAAACAGCATATACATTATTTTTTATAAATAAATTGTTTTTGCATGTTGTGAAAATTAGTACTTGATGTTGAATTGTTTTAAACATTAGCATTGATGTAAGCATTGATTGCAACATAGAAATTTATATAAAAAGGTCATAAATGATTTACTACAAAAAATTACCATGCCGTTGGAAAAGTCCATGTTCAGAAAAAAGGAATAATCATAGTTTTATTTGGTAAAATGTTATGGAAACATAATAAAAAGTAGTTTTAATGGGGATTACGCCCACTCCTTGCTTGAATGCTTTGGTGGCACCGACTTTATATGCGGTTAATTAAGTTGTCGGTTACCGAAATGGGAAAGGAAGACCAGACACAGAGTACACTGTTTTTCAACTCTCCAACAGACCTTGAAGTAGGACTTAAATCATCAACATGTCTACCAAGATATTCCTACATATGCTTTATGTAAATCAGGTCTAATATCAAGCACGCCATTCCATTCACTCCAAACTAAGACCCCTCAAGATATTCCTCGGCAACTATTGAACAATGAAGTAGTATGTTACCATTAAACAAAATGAAATCTTTGGGAATTTGTACAACATATGGGTAGACATATTGAAAAAGGATCTAATCCCGATTATCTCACTTCAGTCACAGTTCCACTTTAAAACATAAGCAGGTCACTGCGATCACTGAGTGAGATCACTTTCCAAACCATTATTTCTCCACTATGGTAACTGTCTTTCTACGGTATTGGATTGGTTGTATGTGGTGCTTTGGTCCTTTTAGATCAGCCAGATCCTGAATTACTCTCCTGGTGAATCTATAAAAAGTACAGAAACCTATCAACGCTGTCAGATTCATAAAAAGTGTTCTCTTGCCCAAGATAAGCATGCCCTTCTCTGTCATCTATCGATGGACGCTCCCACAATCCTTACCTTTGAATGATGTAAACGCCTTTTCACTATACTAGGGGATATTTTTCTCCCTGATGTTACTGTGTGTTCTATTATAAGTTGAGTCACAGAAATATTTCATCTGAATCGAACACGGAGTAAGTTCTGGACGATAGTGCTATAAGAAGGTCTTTTGCAGATGTTATAGCTTATGGTTGGCTTAGAACATGTTTTATGGACATAGAAGTATCAGTTTGATATTTATTCTAGAGAAAGTGGATTCTACTGCGTTAAGAGGCCTAGTAGCACTTTACATTAAGCCTCTTACATTAAAAGGCCTAGCAGCACCAGCCTGTGACATCCTTATTTCCATCGATCTGACCACCTTAACGAATCGGACAAACGGCTTCTCTCAGATATTGCGGGACCCCATTAACTGAATTACGTAACTAAATTTATATGTGTTCAGTTTCATTAAGATCTGAAAAACTTTCCTTTTAAGCGATACCTTATATAAATGTATTTAACAAATTTATTGATATAGAAATATCTAAGAGAAAGGCATTCTTATGCGAAAGTTAAATTTAACTTTTAAATTTATGAAAAATTCAATAAAAATACATAGTAAAACAAATTAAGGTAAATAAGTTCTGTAATTTTTGCTACAATGTATTTTAATCTGATGTATATAATTCGAGAAGCAACCATAAAAATATGTACATGCATAAACAATTTTCACATATCATATGAAAAATAGATTTAATTCCGTCAGTTTTATAAGATTATTTTTATGAAGTAAAAGCTTTTAAAAGCGATAAAGATAGTTAAGAGAATAAAACAATTTTACCATTTTCGCGGATATGCAGTATGTATTGTGTGATAAGGCTATTTCCGCTGAAGGGGGGTTCCCAAACCAGCCGGACTAAACGACTCCCAGTTTCCGAAATCTGCACCTCCCTTGGCGCATCCGGTTGTTCTAAAAGAGGAAGAAAGGAAAGAGTAAATACATTTATTGTTTTCTTTTATGTAAAACTACGAATACTTTCTCTAAAGATGGTAGAAAAATAAAGAATTTTGAAAATTTCTAAAATACGGAAGTTAAATTTTTCTTCCGTTTTGTCTGCATATGAAAATTTTATCGTATATTTGAATTGTTCCACGTTTTTATTACAAAAACGCTAATAGCTGGAGTAGAATCCGGTTAAAACGAATTTCATAAGACTTGAAATTTATTTTTTGTACTGTAATTTTACTATGATTACAATTTTGTTTGAAAACTTTCCTAAATTAATTTGTTACTGTAATTTCTTATTAATATATAATTGGGAAAACATGACATTAGGCTTTTTATGTTCTGCATGATTATTGAAATGCATTGGTACAAGAGAATTTTCATTTATAATTTTAAAAAAGTTTTCTATTTTTCAAGAGCCCTACTCTTCTATTGAAATTTTTATGAACATTTAGAAAAATTAATGGAACAAAAAATAATTTAATCCATTACAGTAACTTGCTCTCGTTTGCCCGTATATTATGATCAGAATTAAATAATATTTGAAAATTTTTAATAACCAATTACTCAAATCAAATAAAATATTTTTCTTAAAAATAGAAGCAAAAGGAACTAAAAAGTCGTTATTTTATTTACAATAAATATATTACCTTAATATTGGATAATATACTGAAAAGTTTCGAAATAAGAAGACTAATGGGAAACATGTGAAAGAAAAGAATGCAATAGTTGGATAATATTTCTGCTACCATTATTGGCTGAAATGAAGGCGTCGTTAAAAAATGATGTAAACTTTTTAATACAAGCAAATTCTTTAACAAATATAATGCCTAAATACTTTTTGAAAAGCTATGTATACTAAACTAAAAAAAAATCTGTTTATAAAAATGTTCTTATTTCTTTCAATGACAAAAATTTTGTTTGAGTTAAAATATTTACATGTAAATTAAATTGAATTTATATTGATAAAAATTAAGTATTCTGAAAGAATATCTTAATTTTTAATATGTTATTGAATTTCATTCATTTTTTAAAGATCAGATTTATCTACTGTATTTCATTCTGATGAAATTTTAATTGCACAAAAATCATCGATATGTTCCTATTTATTAGAACCAAACATACAATTATATATATGTGTATTTTTATGCTTAAATTATATCATGCAAATTAAAAGCCAAGTTATTTTTAATAAAATGAATGATTTCAGTAATAAGTTTTTATTTAAAAGCAATACTTTAAATTTGTTTTTAAATAAACAAAAGCAGAGTTGTCCTTTATTCTTACGATAAAAATGAAAGATAAAATACATGAAATTAGTATGGAGACTCATGAATCAAGAATGCAGATAATATATTTCAATATATATTAATATAGTAAGGAAAATATTATTTACGCCTCAGTCTGTTAAATTACTTAGTGATGAATTGATTGGAAGAACAAATAGAACAGAAACACACAAATAAGCAAAGTTCCGTGTGAAAACAAAAATCTAAAGATTGAGAATAGTGAACCACAATTAACTAAACTACTAGAAATTTGGATACTAATTAAATAAGTCAACAATTTAATTGCTTAAAACTATTTACTCAGAAGTAGACTAAATGTAAATAGAGATGCAAAGCAACAATTGTGGAAGATGAGTTAACATATATAGGGAAGATGAATACACACTTATAAATGAAAGCTGAGTGAAGTTATAAAGAATATATATATTATTTTATGCAAATTTATTTATAACCTATATATATATATATATATATGCAATGGACGAAAGCCTTTAATAATAATATAGGTTGAGTGAATATAACTCGAATAAACTCGAAAAGATAGACATAATTAATAAAGAAAATGTAATTTTTAATGTGAATAACTTTTGAATACAAAAAATTGTGGTAACTTTTTTGACGATCGTCAGGGAATACAATTAATCATTTTCTGGGAAACGTTTTCATTACTTTCATTTTCAATATTCTTTGCAGAAATTTTTGATATCTTAAATTTATGACTAATTAACTTACTTTTCCCAATGCAAGGCAAATTGATCATTATGATCACAATTAAATGAAGATGGTATCTCTAATGAAATAGGAAAATTTCGTGGTTTAATTAATAGACGAATTTATGATATGGATTAGTATGGAATTCTATTAGAATGAAAAAATACCATCAGCTTATCAATAATATGTGACAGTAGAATGGGTGAAAATATTTTTGATATTGGAATATAGGAATTTTATTTGATTCAATGAAACAATGCGTAAAAAGATTACAAGAAAATATTCCTAGTTACACGATACTTTTCATTAAATTTATTTTTACTAAAATTAATACATTTTTATGTGTTTATTTCTTCTTTATTATTTATTTCTTACTCAAACTATAAGCTCAAAAATAGATCTTTGAAGCTAACGTCATAAAGTGAAAAGATATTTTTTGAATGTTTTATTGTATAATAGAGAAATATTTTGCTGTAAACTCAGTAAAATTTGTTTTATTTATTTTGTGAAGTATTTGATAATATATTGTACTTCTTCTGTAATTTAAAAGCGGACTGTTATAATACATGCGAGTAGGCAATTAAAATTATGTATTTTGTGGTAAAAAAAGTTAACATTCCACATTTTTCCTCAATATTTTAAGCCTTGCTTTAATTTATTTAGTATAGTTATGTTTTTAAAAAAGTTTTCTGGTCTATTTATTCCTGATTCTCTTGTATTTTCTGAGCACATAGTGGAACTAAAATCATCATCGATTCTACGAAGTTGGTCATAAAGATTTACAAAAGTTATGAAATAGAATAATTGAGATACGTGAGCAGTAAGTCGTAGATATATAACGTTTATCTGATAAAAGCCAACTTCAAATCAGATAAATTTTTATTTTTGATTAATATTAAATATAAGATACAAATTTATAAAAAATCTATGCTTTCATGTAGCTCACAGATCTTGAGAGTGATTGTCAGTAAAATGTCTTAATATATTTATGTGTAATATACATAAGCAGTTATTTTTGTTCACAAAAACTGATTGTGGGAAAAATAAATAAAATAAGATTTTAAACAGTTCTTTTATTCATGTTAGTTAAGATTACTATTATAAATAAAAACAACTTTTGGTAAAAGTGGTTTTCGATTCTAACATATGTATTGATGTAATTTAAAATAGTAGATGCATTATTTTATTTTCCCCTATTTTAAATCTTTTTCTGAATTCATAAATTCTATTTAACTGCATTTATTTATATAAGGGACTATTTATAATGATTTAAGAGTAAAAAAATCACGCACAATGGTAATAATTAGTAATAATATTCAACTAAGTTTTTATTAACTTATCGTAATTCTTGTATTTATTGGTCTTGAATTTCAAAATTATTTAATTTTTTTGTCTTAGCATATGCTGTGATTATTAACATATGTATTAATGAAATAATGAAAAGGTAATTTTAATAAATTTGAAATTGAATAAATTATTAAATATAATAACGTAACAGTAACTCAAATCGAGGTATTTTTAACGAATAAATTAAGACATATTAACCTTTCTTTCTCATTCGATAAGTTTCAGTGTAATGTATTTGAGCATAATTTTTAATTTAAATAAAAATGTAACGTGTTATTATGAACTCATTATATATTTACTTTTAAATACAAACTATGTATAAACATTTTATAAAACATTCCATTTTGAATGCTTTTTTAAATATTATGAGAGAGAATCAGCAAATAACCTTTTTTAATAATTAATATTATATAACTTATAACGTTCTTTAAAATTTTTAGTCTAACTTGTGTATAGCTTTTGAATAATTTTTGATATCTACTAGATTTTTCAAATTTAATTGTAAAGGAATCAAAAATTTATAATCAAAAAACGAAAACGTGACGACAAATCTTCATTAAATTTAACTCTAAGAACTGGAGATCATAAAGTTAGATTTTATTTCGTGTATAAAAATGAAGTATTTTTTTAATTTAAAATATTTATATTTTATTCGAAATATTTTCCCGATTTAAGATACATATCTGAGGTTGTAGTTCAAAGAATACAATTAGTTTTTACCTTATCTATATAATCTGAGTAAGTCAAGTGAATAATTGATAAATCATTCAACAATAAATAATAAATAAAATAAATACGTATAAAAATTTCCTAATTTTCCCATATTTTTATATTAAAAGTTTAACACAGGTAAAATTTTAACATAAGAATAAATTATAAATTTAACTCTTCATGATTCGTGTATTTAATTAACATATTCTAGAGAACATTTTATATTTATTAAATATGTAGGATGTAAATATTATATATAATTTAAAAATATTGCGAAAGCAAAATTTCTAACCTGGCTTTAAAGTATAATTTATAGATATTAACCTGATTCTTTCAGAAGGGTGGTTACAAGGAAAATTGGTAGCTTGTGGAAAGCAATGGTTTTGGTAGCGCTACATTTTAAAAATTCATTAAAATTCTGGAATCCGACAAAATATATTATCATTCAATATTTTTATAAATAAAGTTTATGCTATATTTTTCTAAAGAATATA
>JAPDSC010123263.1:0-46770 GCA_026290005.1 Latrodectus geometricus | reverse complement strand
AGATAATAACCGGCGTCTTCATCCGTGACGTCTTGGATGGTGAGTGATCCATTTTCAAATATTTGATGGTGGTAACTTGTACTGATGGGCCTATAATCCCTAGCCGATGGATCTGAAATAGAAAATTTTAGCTGCTTATTTTCATATATATTAAGTAGCGATTTTTCATTTAATATGCACCGTTCGTACGAAGAATGTCAGAAGATTTCAGAACGTCTCCTCAGCAGGTATTTTGCAGTTTCCTTTAATTACTTATTCTTCAATAGCAGAAGAAAATTGGCTTTTGTATTTATGCTAATTTTGTAGAAAAATAATATAACAATTGAAATACTATTAGAAATTAAAGAATCCTTTAGATATTGTGATATTTAAGTATAAATCTGCTGATAACCTAAAAAATGTTTCTTTATTTTTATTTTACCCTTTGCAAGTAGTAATTGAATTGTTTTGGTATTAACAAATAAAAATAGTTTGGAAATATTTAAAATTAGCTAACAATTTTTGCATTGTTTCTCACTAAAAATTTAGTAATTTCACCATGAAATAAATTGTTTTCATTAATATTTAAAAACCAAAATATAAATTTATGAAATTTTGTTATGTATATTTGTGATTTCAAACAAAAATTTGTAAATTTTAAATCCAAATCCATTAAAGTTGAAGTGAATTTTCTTTTTCTTTAAATCAGAAGGTTTTTTTCATTTGTGTGAACTAAGTGATTTGACTATTGCAACGAGATTATTAAAACTTGGTTGTTAGAATAGATAGTATGTTACAGGTTACAGAATTATAGATAATTTTTGTTACATTTACTTTGCATAAAGAACACAATTTCAGAATTGTTTAAATGAGTTTCATGAAGTTAAGAGAAATTGTATCGATTAGGATACTTAAATTAATTTTTTTTAAACAAGTTTTTTATTTATTTGCATAATGACTTTTCAACATTTTTGTTTTTTCGAAATAATTCTTACAGTTTTATTTTGATGTTTAATTAATTGGTATTTATAAGTTATTTTCATTAAAAATGCAAAATGTTAATTTGTCGTGAATATTCTATTAATCACGGTTAAAAAATGAGAATTTTCATAATTTTAATTAAAATTATTTGGTAAGTCTACTTGACTAGGGTACAAAACTTAAGCTTTTACTTAACAGACACGACTTATCAAATAACAACCCATTGAGAAATAAAAGCAAATTCGTCTAAAGCAATCACACATTTTAAAACTTTATATGTGTTGAACATTAAGATATTGCTGTATATGTTAATTAATATAATTAACATATCCAGAAATATCTTAATGTTGCTTATTTTCTTTTAATTTCAAGCTAATTCTGTTTTAAGAAAGTATTTTTCAAACTGGATTAAATGTTTAAAGTAAATTGTCATATAGTAGGACACTAGTGTGTATTTGTTTATCAAATTCTTTTAAATATAAACCTAACAAAACTACTAATTTAATTAAAGTTACTATTAATTCAAAACATTTCTCTAAAGTATCTTCTTTAAATGGTAAAATTTATTTTTATAATCCCATAATTCTTTTATAATTTTTTAAAATACTTTTATAAAAAACACTATTTACTATAATAAAATATGATTATATAGTTTGCTTGGACATCATAAATAGTTTTAAGTTAGAAAGTATTAGATTTTATTTTTTATATTCTTATGTTTTTAAAAATAACGAGATGCTTTTCATTCTATTCAATTTTATAAGTGGTTATGATAGCATCTATTAATTAACAGAAAAAGGGATTAAAAGACTGGAAAAGTTAGATTAGAACTTGCCAAATTTGTAGAAGAATAAAATTTAGACAGTTACCAGACGCTTTTTCCCAACGAATTTGAGGCTGAGGAAAACCATCTGCTTGGCAATGAAGAGAAACACTTTTTCCTACTAACACACTTGTATCTGCTGGCTCCATTCGCCATCTCGGAGGAACTAGAATGAGACAAGCACAAAACACATTTTATATGTAATTTATTGAACCTAGAGAATCAAATTAAAAATTGTCCACTTTACTAATTATTTTCATTAAATGAAGCAACAAATTTAGCAAACATTGAATGTGGTATATTTCCCCAAAAGAATATATTTGAATCGAACAAAAAAATTTGGATTAAAAAACGATTTATATATTATATTTTTCATCAATTATGTAATTTACTTTTTAATCTAATAAACGATTAAACGTAACATAGGTTACAATTTTATCATGAATTAATTTGACCAATACGCAAAAAAAAAAGAAATTAAAAATTTAATTAATAATGCCTACTACTATTAAGTAAGAAATTTATTTGTAATTACAATAATTTAATGAGATATGTAATTATATACAATACAATTCCTTGAACACTTTTGCAATACACTGATGGAATTTAAATTTGTTGAATTGCTTCACAAAATAGAGTTATTTTCTTGTTTTGAAAAATGAAAATTTTAAGCGGATACAATTATTCTGATGAAATCATAAAGCAAGCAGAAAATTATTCAAACAAGAATAGAATTTTTTCAGTCAAATATTCTGTAACTCGGAACGTCACACCACCTCCCCACACACATATATCAGATTAGTTCAATTTAACTTAAGATTCTTTCGTGTTCGCACAAAATTTATCCCATTTATAAAATACGTAAGCAGTATTTTATAAGTAAGGAATAGACGTTTATTAACTGAAGGAAACTATCATATATTTGTAATATCCTTATGCTGTATTGATGAAATTAATTAGACTGTGTTCATTAACTGAAAAATACTTTCTGAATACTGGTGAGAAAGCGTTGTTAAAAATTGGTTACAGAAAGTTTAAATCCATAGCTTATTGACTGTTTATTCAAAACCTGAAATACATAATCTCTATTGAATCAAGAATTTTCTCATTCTACTTAAATTAATTAAAAATAGCTGATATATGATAAAGAAATTAAGGATATAAATTGCGTGTAATCTTAATAGCTCGGAACCAATCAGCAGATTACCGTTAATTATTTATATACATTTGCAAAGTTTTTTTGAACCTAATTTTTACGAAATTTAATAAAATTTACAATAATAAAATTAATAGAACTTGATTTATAGATTTCATTATTGCACTTTCACTGTTATTATTATTTCTACTGTAAAAAAAGTCACAAAACGGAAACTAAAATGGTATTGTAAGAAACAATTTTCTGTAAATTTTATTCATCACCTTTGACTTACATTGAGTTAAAACTGACTGTCAGTGTCTTAGATTAAACAATATAAGACTGAAATTGAATCGTCATTCTTCTTAAATAATATATCTTTCATAAATACACATCAGAATTTGTGACTATTTAAAATTTATTGGTATAAATTTGCTTGTCAAATTTTGAAATTTTCGGGTTCCGATTCTTATTGTCAAGCGTTTTTAAATGAAAACAGGCACATTCGAAAACACATCTTTCCAACATTTCCACAATTGATTCAAATTAATAACATAGTTACAAGCAAATTTATTTACAATACATTATTATATTATATTGAAAACGGATTATTGCACATAGAGAGAGAGAGAGAGAAACAGCCACTGAACTCGAAATTATAATAATATTATTATGTTAGTTAAACCGTATTTACTGATACATTACTGCATTTAGTTGCATATTTCTATTTGACATTCAGATATCGGCAATTAATCCCATTTAACTAATATATTTGCTTGCCCATTATTACATTTAATAACTTATAATTGAATTAAGACAGGAAACATGTATTTGTCATATAGATATAGGTAATATAGTTAATGATGCATCCTTGGTTTAAGAGCATATATATTCTATTCGACTTAGTAATGTACTTACTAAATTAAATACCATTTTGAAAATAATTGAAAGAAGTTTAAAACAAAACAAAACTGGTGTGAAATGATGCATTAAGTATCAATAGAAAACTAAACTGGATTCTGATACTTGTGTATAATTAATTTTTATTTGTATATTCATATAATATTTGATATTTGTATAGAAGAAAAATGAAAAATCCTTCAAAATCTTTGCAATTGAAAATGATACCAAGTAGAGTTCTACTGATACTTCTTATCACAATTTAATATTTCTCAGAGTTTTTTAATCATCTAATATACAAAAAGACAACAAACTTCTCATGTTTAAAAGAATAATAGAGATAAGTATTCAAATATGTTTAATTTATCTTATCCTTAATACAAATTTAAAATACCAGTTGATTTTAGTTGTATTATTTAATTGTATTATTAAAATCAATTGTTTGTAAAAATTTGTTTAATTTGGTTTAATTAATAACATTAAGAAAACAAACAATATTTACTAATACTTCATATTAGTTTGATAAGTAATATCAATTATAAATATTAATATTATTTACTAATAAAAGTTAAATATTATTTATCTTTTATTATTATTATTAATTAATTAATAGCTATTATTAGTAAATATTAATAAATAGTATTACTTATTAATAATAGTTCTTTATTAAATAATAATAATAAAAGGTAAATAATATTTAGCTTTTATAAATTTAACAAGAACTTTTATAGCTATCTATTAGTATATTATGATATTATGCAATTAATTATTATCATATACTATATACATTACAAAAATATTTTAAGTTTTGCTTAGGCGAAATTTCTTAGCTGAATTAGTGACAGATTAGATTTATATAATATAAACTTAGCGTTATAACAAATGCACATAAATTTCCTTACGTAACCCAGATGCAATCAAGTTGATAGAGCTTTTATATAAATAACTGTGGCGTAATATGCTTTTCTTAACATGTCCTGAAAGATTGCAGTGAAGTGCAATATACATAAAGTCTTCAAATTTTTCATTTAAGTAGTTCTATCCTTCCTTTATCACTGAATTTAAAAAAGTGGCATATTTTGTAGTCTTAGTGTTAAATAAGTATCTGAATGTAAGAAATAATAGATGAATGTTTCCATTATTCAGAATAGGTGATAGACATCCTAAAAACATTATAGCTTTCATAAAATTAATTTTTAAGTTAAAATAATTAATTTGCGAATTTATTCAATAAATTTGAGAGGTATTATCTTATTATCTCACCAATCGTACCTGCAAAAAAAGTATGATATTGTAGTTTAGAGCAAAATGTTGCTGTTTAGGGATCGTACTTAGATTTTATATTTTTACATTATATTATCTATATATATTTACATTATATTAATCTATATATCAGATTTTATAATTTTACATACATTAATCCAATGCATTATCACATATAAATAATATTTTATATTTTTAGAACACACAAGTTAATAATTAAAATTTATATTAAATTTGGTACGTAAAATAAAAATAAAGATTTGAGCAATTTCTTTCAGTAAAGATATAAGTTAATAGTTTATTTTTAATTTATTATTTGAAAAATAATGATTAAAATTTGCAATATTTATAACATTAATTTTTAGGAGAAAATGATTGACGAAATAATCCGTAAGTACCATTTGAAGTACTAGTTATATTTTCAAGAAATTACGTACTTTGAAGAATTATATAAAATTAAATATAAATAATTGAAAACAAATTTATTTTTAAGGGTGTCTAGATAAAGCTTATTAATAATTTAAACGAAATATTAAAATTTTCAATAAAAGAAAATACTCTAATTGATGGATTTGAAGTTATCAATTAGCAGCAATATTGAAATAAAGTAATATTGTGAGATATTTCTTTCTCAGTGGTAGTTAAATAAAATTTTTAAAAATTATCAATAATTTTTAAAAATTTCATAACCTATAAAAGCATATGAAAGCAGCTTTAATAATATGTTTATTTCTTTAATTAAAAATAACTATGTCATGGATAAAGTATATAGATACCATCCTTAAAGTTTAATTAATAAAGGCAAAAAAAAAAAAAAAAGCCAAAATAATTTAAAAGCATCCGGAAAATTTCATGTTGGGAAAACCAACAAATAAGAAGCTAATGACAAGCTCGCATAATAATTTGAAATATTTTTGAAGATGCATATTTTTATTCACTAATTATTGATTCACGTGCAAATAAATAACGAATCTTTCTATTCAAAAGAAGCGGATCATTAGTGTTTGTTATTTAAAACCAAATTGCATGAGACGTTTGAATAATTAATAAAGTTTTCTAAAGAAATGTTTTTGATTAAAGAATGTTTATAGTTATTAATGAAATTATAACATTCATTAAAAGAGACATAACCTATTCAATTTATTTATTTTTCTATTACATATGCAATTCAGGGAAAGATTTTTTTATCCACGGAAATGTGAATAACGATATACTTTCACTTGCTGTTTTAGTATATTATAATATTTTAGTTTATTGTTTATAGAGAATACAGCCCTGAAAACATGTTAAATTGAAGTTAATTACTTAAAATGCAAAAAAATATTGTTTGAATTACACTTTAATTAATTTCATCTAATGATAGTTAAAAAATATTTGAATAAAAGGTGATTATTAAGAGATGTGTATAAAGAAATTAGTTAATAATTTAAGAAGGATTGAATTTTTCTTTTTAAATAGAAATTTCTCTTAAACAATATCTGTCATATAAATTTAAGTAATAAAAACGAATAGAAGTTTATGATTCGTCATGAAAGAAGAAATATGAAAATAGAGTCAGATAGAAATAATTTTAATTATGAATTAACTCAAAAACGTCAGTCTTTCACAGAAATATCTGTTTTGTAAAGCCATGCAAGTTCTGAATTTGTTTTATTCAATTCTATACCAGTATTTGATAAGTATTTTAATAATCTATTATTTAAATTGGCTTATTTAGCAAAATTATTCTGACACTAATAATCATAAAAAACTAGTTCTATCCTATTTTGTTTTATTTTTATGTTAAAATTTTACTTGTTACTATGAGAGTTTTAAGTAAAAGCATTACATTGATGCAACAATTTGAAATAAATTATAATAATGTTTGAAAATAATTGAAATAATATATATAAGTATTCTAATTTTATTTATTGCTAATTTACTAATTTTATTAATAAATATTACTAATTTTATTTATTATTATTATGATTTTTCATATATATATATATGTATATAGTATATTCTTACATTTCGTACATATTTGTTGTTTTCCTATATACTTTTATGTCCATATAAACAATTATAATTTGTAATGACTTTTAATACTGTTCTAGGAAGAAACATTGATTTTGTAGTGAATTTCAGAACTTATAATTGTAATAACAATGAACAAATTAAATTATTTATTGAATCTTGTCAAATGATGTTCTGAATACGAAATTCCTTTAGTTAATAAAAATGCTTAAGTAGCTTTCAAAGTACATTATAATTTTTATTTATATCTTAAAGGTTTGAAGTGAAATGCATACAATTTGCTAATAAAATAGAAAGAAGGCTTGAAACTAGAATTCATTTGTTTTTTATTTGAGAAATTTTGAAGAAATTTTTTTGTCTGCAAATTCACTATTCTTTTAATTATTAAAGTTCTAAGCGTTTGTTTTTGTTATCATTTTCGAATAGCATGAGTATTTCAAGTTTTCTAAGAGAAATAATTATTTCTCCTCAAAGTGCATTTTGAATATAATTAAAATTCATTATTTAAAAATGTCTGTTATTTAGTATTAAAATGATCATGAAGTGATTAAATAAACATTTTTATAAAATAAAGGATAATTCTTTCATAATGATGTTGAGCAATCAGAAGTGTAGCTAAAACTGAACTATTAGGAAATATAACTAACATTTGGAAATTTTAATTGTATAAAATAAGATAATGTTTCTAATGAATTAAAATATAAGCTATCAAATAAATTTCAAATGAAATAAATAAAATAATAAAGATTCCTTTATATGGATTTTTGTTAAACAGTAATTTTCAAAAACTAGGAAAATTAATGAAGAGATGTATTTAATTGTGAGGGCTTCTCGTGTAATAAAAAATTTTAAAAATGCTGGGTTATAAAACATAATCACTCACAATACCAGTATTTCCTAACTGGAAAGCTCTGGACAAAATTACTTAAATATAAAATCATTAAAAAAGTAACAAATAAAATATTTTCCAGGAAGAAAAATCAGGTTTTACATGCTTTTATTGGACGGTATAGGTCAAGGCTTTATTAAAAAAAAACAATCTATAGTTTTGATTTTCTTTTTTACACATAAATCCTACAAAGTGAAATAACTTTACAAAACTACATTGTTGTTTTGAATGAAAAATATTCTTTCTAAGAAGAATTTTCAGGTACAAATATATTAAAAAATTAGCATGACATTCATTAAAATACGACAAAAATTAAATTTTCCAATATGAGGACAGGATATTTACTTTAAGTATTGTCAAGCATTTCTTTGTATAAAATATTTTAAATTTTGAAATAATTAAAAAGAAAGTCAAATTGAGTGTTTAGATAGAAAATAGAGATAAGAGTTAAATAAAACTGAATTGCTCAACAATGTTCAATAACATATTAAGCTATGTTCAACTACAAATATATTTTGATACTGAAAATTGTACATTAAACTGCGAATAAAAAGTTATAGATACCGATAGGTTGGTATAGTAATTTTTTAAGCCTTAATATCTTCTGATAGGGAGATAATGGTTGATTCAAGTATTGCATATTGCTTATATTTTTAAAAATGTTACTAAATATAAAACAGTTTAACATTAATAAAATAAATCAGATGATATAACAAACTTTGAAAATGTTTTACTTATATATATATATATATATATAGTATGAAAAATTTTGTTTATTTACTAAAAATGAGTCACAAATGAATGTTTTGAGTCCTTAAGTTTTTATTAATTGAGTGTTTCGAAGATATTAACTTATACGCATTTAATTAGGATTCATTTAAAGTAGTCATTTTTTTTAAACTTTAATCCCCTTCTGGCCACTGAAATTGCAACACCAAGAAAGACAAGAAATATCACAACAAAATTTATTTTGTAGATAACATGTTGACCAAGAATCAAATTATTAAATTTATAGTCTTCTATGAAGTGTGGTTCTGCCAAAATTAATAACCAGAGTAGCAGCCATTGTTGGAGATCATCGCTTTCACACGCCTCGGCATCAATTCAAAGAGACTTCGGATGTGTTCTTAGGGTACAGCAGACCAAGCAGCTTCCCCAAGTTGCCAAACGTGATTTGGTGTGGCAGCTGGGGATATAATCTGGCTCAAACGTTGAGCAACCAAGAACCACATATTTCCTATCGGAGAATGAACTGGAGAGGGAGGAGGCTAGGGAAACAATTCAATTTGGTGATTGATGAAGAATCTTTGGACAATGAGGGCCACGCGTGGTTGCACATTATCTTATTGAAACATAGCTGTGGGCAAGCCCTGAAAGTAAGAAAGAAAAACTTACTCCAATACCTCGGAGATGTAGCGCTGGCTGATTAAAATACTGGTCAAGCATACTAGAGGAGTGTGAGAGTGATATCCAAAACCACCCCATACCAAAATAACTAGTGTGGTGATACATAAGGCAGCTATTCAGCATCTTCTCTCCAAGGTGTCTCCAGACTCGAATGGGACCATCGTGGGGTTTCAAACAGAAGCATAACTCATCAGTAAGGACAGTTTCTTTCCTCACTGTCGTCCACATACATCTTTCATCGCCCCATTACCACAGAAACGCCTGTGGTTCTGCATCAAGTGTAGACGAAGAATGGACGTCTTGGGGACAGACCACTCAGCTATAAACAGCGTCGAAGGGTATTCGCAAACATTGGATGATGTGTTACAGACTTAATGTGCTGTACTATTATTCGTGATGTGGCTGAGTGATCCGTCACTGTCATGCGCACAATTTGCCAGTCATCACTTGAAGTGTTACCCTGAGGTGGATGTGATATAACAATTCGGTCCGTTGTATCCTCCTGCATCTAACGATCACATATCTTTATTACAGTTATTTAATTTCGTCCAACACAACTACCAGTTTCCCAGAAAGATAATCCACTATTTCGATAGGTCACTATCCTTCCTCTGTCAAACTTGGATACTTGATCAAAAAATAATCCCTGTTTCCTACGAGGCATAATTAATAGTTTTTTTTAAACCACAAGAAAAGCACAGTTACTGAACTTGAAATCCTCGAGATCTCCAACCCTTTAAATAGCACTTTGAAGTGGCTAACAAGCGAGCATGATGTGCATCTGCTCTGAAGTTCTAATAATTTGCATATCTCTTTTCCACTAATGAATGTTTTAAATTTAAAGTTATTTGCATGCTTCCTTCAGGGTGTTGCATTTTCGGTGGCCAGCAGTGTATATCACACTTATTTTTATGCACCGTTTTTAATCATGAATATCTATATTTCTGTAATTATCATTTATGTTCATGTAGAAAGTTTTATCTTCCGATTGGTTATTACTTGCATTTGATTTACCAATCATGAGACAGGAAAAATACACTGTGAATAGTATAAAGTGACACTACAAACGTTAATATTAAATCCGTGTTGATGAAATTGGATCTTACTTTTAAACTGATTTTAAATTTCATGAGAATTACTATATCAAGTTTGTTTATTTTTATGTTTTTCAGCAATAAAATGAGTTTACGAACTATTGTTATTTTCCAACAGTCTTTTCTCTAAACAAATATGATAGAAAAGTTTTTGAGTTTTTTTTAAGCATTAAATTATTTTTGACAAATTCAGTTATGCTAATGCTTAAAAGTATTTGTAAATTCCGAAAACAGATTTTGAAGAGTAAATGTCATAAAAAAAGTACTTTTGAAAAGAAGTTTGGAAGTTTCTTTTTTCCAAATCATACAACACTATATGGGAATCATTAGGTTACAATAAATGTGTCAATTGCTTAATCTCATTAGTTGATTTTTTACTTTTTTGGAAACGAAACTCAATCCTTTCACCATAACAAAGATAAAAATGAAAAGTCTCTAAAAGTAGAGAAAAAAAAATCCTTTTCCAAAATGTTCGTTAACGTGTTTCGCACTAACTGGAATCCAGCAAAGGTATTAGCAGTTACAGATGATAAATTTTTATCCAAATGATGAGGAAAATATTCTTTATTTTTTCCATTTTCGTTTAGAAAATGGTAGTTTCTAAGAGAAAGAAGCAAATTAAAAAAATTATAATTTGTCTTCATAATTAAGAGGACCATAATTAACATGCTCTTGTGAGTTATTCTTCTAAGTTTCATCGAGTTAGTAATTTAAAAACTGTAAAAAAGAATGTTTATTTTGATTCTAAAGTAATTCTGATGGGGAGTTTATTTCCGCGTTAACTAAACTGAAGCAGTTTTTTTCGAAAACGATAATTTCCGTATTTAAATGAGCGAATTAAAGCTTTTAAAAACAGAAATGTCATAAACATGCCCATCTCTTCTAGCAAAAGTTCTTTAATTTTGTTTGAATAGGGCACATCTTGAGGACAGGAACATTTTTTCTATCTTTTTATGTTTATAAAAATATTATTTTAATATACTGTGTTACATTTCATTTGCATATTCTCAAACCTCCAACCATAAAAAAGGAAGAAAATATATTTTCATTAAATGAAGGTAATCACACTAACAAAGCCAAGTCGTTTGACATTAAAAAATCCTGTCTCGGGGTATTCGGCGTCGTTTAAAAAGATAAAATGTTATTTTAAATGTAAAAAGTAAAAAAATGAACTAAAGAAAATATTTTCTTAAAATTTCAGTCTCGGAGAAAATTTGTTTTCAGGAAATTCATGCTAACAAAAAATGGAATTATTGAATATATCAATGGATTTATTTTTTCAAATTTTATTAGTACTGCTAGGTATAAAATGAATTTTACAGTGTCTAAATTAAAGTAAAGGCTCTAAATTTCATTCTTCTTTTTTCAAGTATTATAAATGCTAGTTACTGTTTTGCAACTTGCGATATTCTTGAAGTTATAAAACTTGACACTTATTAGCAGAGATATTTAAATATTTGTTATTTCAAATAAAAAATAATAAAATCCATTCCATTCTTATTTCAACTTAAAATTGAGATAGTTTTCGATGCGTGTTGGCTAAACAATGCGATGCCATACTGAAATTGACATTGTGGACCACATAAAAATTTAATAAAAATATTAAAATATGCTTCAGTATTTGGAAGTATTGGTGAGTTGTTTAGGAACCATATAAAACTATCATTGCATTTCTACGTTGAAGCAGAATGCTACAGGAATCATTAATAAATCAAAATTTCTGTGCTTGAATAAAGAATGGTCATCTTTCCTATGCAAATCATGTCAGCGATATAGACAACCTAGATTGAACATCCTTATATTTTACAACAACTTTATTTTTATTAGGATAATGAACCTAAACAACAGTCCTCAAGATTTGCCTTACGTGCTTCTACAGCTGTCCACAAGTTCTGAAAACACCACCTCAGCCCTCAGATTTAAAACTGATAAAACATTCGGAGAAAAAGAACTAGAGATTAGAGTATGAAGGCATGATATTCCTGTGAAAACCGAACTAAAAACTGTAATGATGGAAAATAGAAGGAATATATTGATGCGAATATTGCAAAAAAAAAAAAAAAAAAAAAAAAAAAAAAAACCCTTTATGTTTAGATATTTGAAAGCTATTGCAAATGCTGCAGGATGATCTACAAAATATTAAAAGACAAAAATATATAATATTTATTAATACATGCACATTTATTTGAAATGTACGAAGAATTTTGTGAGGTAATGTTTCTGCTATTTTTTGATTACTGATTTAAAAAAAATGTTTTTTTATCATGCTAATAAGATATTTTGTGTAATTTTACCAAAAGATATCCATAGAATCGTTAAACAATTGTCACTTTCAAATATTAATTTTTATTAATGAATAAAACATTATTTCACTGAAACTCATAAGTGTACGAACACTTTTGGTAACCACTGTATATTTATTTCAAGTCAAAATTTCAATTAATATCAAACTTCAAAACTTTTTATCTTCAATGTAACTTTCTAGTTATATTTTGACTCTAAAGAATCATATTTTGACAGCACTATATCATATAAATAGTATATAATACTATTTGAATATCAATTTATATGTATATGAAACATTCAAATAGTATTACATACTCTTTGAATGCTTTAAAAGTGCTGCGAATTTTTGTACACTTTTTTTAGATATTTTTAATTTTTAATGTTAACTGTCTCTTTGATTTGTATCATTTAACTCGAGGAATTTAAAATAAGTGATACTGAAATGTTGCGAAATAAAGTAAAAGTGGTCATTCTTTTCTTACTTGAGAATTGACATATCTACGCATAAATTTTTTATTTTAATATTCTTTGTAATTTTTGTATTGCATTGAATAGCAATGAAAATAAATTTTTATGTATTAGGTCTACCAAAAATTTCTGTCCGTTTTTAAAATGAAACAAAAGAATAAATTTTTCATTCTTTGAATAAACTTTGTTGAGTAATATAATCGGCATATTATTTATGATTTCTTGCCAGCTTGACGGTAATTTGTTTATCCAATTTCTGAAAAAGGCATTATTTCTAGAGGCCAAAAATTGAACCACTGCTTATCTGTCATCTTATTCGTTCTTGAAAGTTTTGCTCTGAAAAAGTTTGTAAGAGCAAACACAAGTGACAATCGGAAGATGCTGGGTCCGGAGAGTATGGTGGATGTGTCAGAATTTCCCAGCCTATCTGTGCGATTTTCTAATGAGTCCCCAAATCAGCATGTGTTCTGACATTGTTATGAAGCTGTATGATGTCTTTCTTATTGAACATCACCGGCCTCTTTTCTTGGAGTGCTATTTTTAGCAAACAGTATCTCTCCAAATTCGTTTCAACAGCTCTCAAAATGTGTTGGTCCTCGAATGTACACAACATTCTTTAGTTCCTACTCCAATTCGATTTAGAGGTAGAAGGAGCAGGTTTTCGTGTTCATACCATGCCCTTTTCTTTATGATGTTTTCACAAATAATCCACCGTCACAAATAATTTCTTCCACAGTTATAATCCTGACCAAGAAAGTTTCGATTTTGTCGCGTGCAAGCAGATATTTGCATATGACGATTAAATCATTTAAATTCTTCTCATTTAACTTATGTGGTACCAATCTCGAATACTTCCCCACAAACTCTAGTTTCCAAATATAGTTCGAAATGCAGAATAGGATGAATCAAGTCTTTCCGCAATCTCCAATGCGAACACTTGAAATCGATTGTTACCCGATCGGACAGAGCATTTCGATAGACCTAATATACATTCAGAAACATTATTAAATGCTTTCTGAAATCAATTTTGTATTTTCGAGATATCATATTATAATCGTGTTATATAATTCTAAAATTAGGTACATATATAGTAGCAATAGACATTTTAAGAATTCATAACTTTCTAGCTAGTTTACAAAATGTTTTAATTTAAAATGATAAATTAAATTTGCAAATCCAAATGCAAGATTTTAAAAAGTTTAGAAAATTTCTAATTAACTCCTTGCTTGTAATCTTCTGCAATCTACTTTAAGTTCTTTTATCAAAGACACAAAAGTTTATTTGCTTCTGGGTATTTTCCCTTTGTTTTCAAATTATTTTTTTAATTCAGCTCACATTTTTTTTATGGGATAAACCATTCAAAGCAATTGCTAAAGTAGCTGCTTCGAGATTTATTGAACTTGGAAATATTTCCCTTGTGAACTTTGTCTTTCTTATTAAAATGTTTAGTTAAAATACTTTAAAAATACTATGATCTTTTATAAAAGTATTTATTGCATTTTTCTATAGGGATATATATTCATATTTTTAATTTTTTATGAAGTATTTACTTGAATCTTAACACTGTCTCTTAGAGTTTCAACATGTGTAGCCTAATGCTAAATTTTAATATTTATTAAAGCATACTATTTTATCATAGTTTTATATTATATTATATTTTTGAAGGAATTAAAAGATATAGTGTAGAATTTACTTCTTAATTTTACATTATATTAATATTAAATTATAACAGACACTTGTTGTCTTCCAAACGACCCCGTTTCTTGACTCACGGCTCGTGACGTGGTTGCACGATCCATTACGGCCATGCGGATAATATGCCTGTGTTCTCGGCTGCTAGTGATAGGTGGCCGTTAAGATCCCGCATGGCATTCCATATTACCGTCCTGAACCCATAGATTCCATACTCTGCTAACATTCATTGGCTCTCGACCGACGCGAGCAGCAATACTGCGATAAGATAAACCGCAATCCCGGTACGCTACAATTCGACCTTTATCAAAGTCAGAAACGTGCTGGTACGCATTTCTCCTTCTTACACGAGGCATCACAACAACTTTTCACCAGGCAACAACGTTCAAATGCAATTTGTGTATGAGGAACCGGCTGAACAATTTCTTCATTTAAACACTATGCAAGTGTCGCTACTAGCGCCTGCTTTGTCTGAATGCGCTGAAAAGCTAATCATTTGCATATCACATCACCTTCTTCCTTTCGTATAAATTTCACGTCTGTAGCATGTCGCCTTCTTGGTGTAGCTGTTTTAATGGCCATTAGTGTATTTTTAGGTTTTGTTGAATTAATTTAATTTTTATAGAATGTTATAGAAGTCTCTGTTTTATGAAGAATTATTTATTTTAGCAAAAACTTTTTGTAGAATAATCGAAATTCACAGTTACATTTTAAAACGAAGAAATTTTTATTTGAATATCAAAGTATAAAATTTTCAGAATTTTTTAAAACATCGTTATAGGTAATTTTATCAAAATATTTTTTGATTTACGATTTAAACAAGAAAAAATATTCACTTTTCATATCACCTATGAATTATGAGAATTAATACAGAATTTAAAGATTATCTTTTAGTTAAATTTATGCTAAAAGATATCAAAATTAAAAAATTTCCAATTTTTACCAAGAACATTCGTTACAATCCTATATTAATATTAGTAACAAAATACATAATAATAATTAATATTTAAGATTGAAATTGCTTAACAAAATGTATTTTTTATTGCTTATATTTTGAACAAAATTGAGTCTTTATTGAGCAAACAATATTTTACTATTCTATACCCATTTTAAAATTCCTCAAATGAAACCTATAGAATTATTATATAATTTTTAGAAATAAGTTTATTTTTTTCATATTTAGCAAGAAATGATAACTAGATAATAATATTATTTTGATTTTACTATTGTAAATTGAAATACCCATTTGAATTATTTATAAAAATAATAAATTTAAAGATATATTTCAAATCTCATAAATTAATTAAATTTATATTGGTAGACTAAAACCAAAAAAATATCAGATTTGGCTGATAAAATTCATTATAGTTTCATGCAAATATGTTTTACAATATTTAGAAACAAATCCATGATTATTTAATCTGACGCAAATGAAAAAATTATATATAGTTATTTTAGTGTAACAACTACACTTGTAAATTAAGGTAAAAGTACAACAATATAAAATTGCAGCTGTAAAATATATTTTATTCTAAATGTGTTAAAGCTGCTTTAGAAATAAAATAAAATGCTATAAAAGTATTGCAAAGAACTAGTTAATTTATTTCAAGTATCTTAATGTTACTACACCTCTGAATGCTAATTATACATTTTTTTAAGTTAGCTAATTTAAGAGGGCACACAAATCACCAATTCATTGATGTTTATTTTAAGATGCTTTCATAAAAATTTTATACAGGAAATTTTTATAAGACATCTAAATTAACCGTGAAAAGTTACATTTTTTATAATTCCTGTGATTTACTTAAAAAATTAAGAAAAAGTAGTATAAATCAATTAATTTAAAATGAAAAACGTGATTTTTGAAATTATAATGCCATAAATTATGTAAAAAGTTTGCATTTATTAATATTCTTGATTAAAATAATGTTTGTCCAATGCAATCTATAAATTAAAATTTTAAGTTACAATTAAATAAACAGTGTAAAAAAAAAAAAAAAAAAAAAAAAACATTGGTTTTTGATAAAGAATAAAATGAAACTGATAAAAGCGGGAAATTTCTTAGTTTGTGTAAAAACAAATGTTTACACTGTCACAAAAATATGTCTCTCTAACAAAAATATCTCAGTGTACCCTTTTATGTTTGTTTGGTATGTCAAAATGATCTAAAAGCGCATTATTATATTTTTCAATACTTCAGTTTTTACTCTATCTTTCTGAATGATCTGTTTTTTTTAAGTATTTCTGATAAGATCATTAAAAACTTTTTTTAAATTGTTATTTAAATAATATTTTAATTTAACTAATAAAACTTTTTTCTACTTCAAGATATACAGTTTTCTTCCTCAAACATGGTTTTAGTCAAAAGTAAAAATATGCTGCAAAGGGATTTCATGTACGCCTACAAAACCTAAGAATTCACTAAATACATTTAAGGAATCAGAACTGTCACAGCTTGAGTAGTATGTACTTTCATAAAATTACTGATAAAAATGAAAGAACATTTATAATTAAAAACTAAAATTAAGTAAATAAAGTACTCTATTTTGAATGAAAAATACAATTATAATTACTAAGAAAAGAAAAGCAAATTTATCTTTTGAATAGAAATGTACTGACAAGATCAAAATTTTGAAATTCTACAGAATATTTGATAATCAAAGAGAATTCTATACACAGATTTCCTATGAGGAGATCAAAGAGTTATTTGAGGAAACGAAATTTTGAAAGAGAAAAGAATATAATAAATTTTGGAATATTCTGAAAACATTCTTTTGGTATGCTTTCAAGGTGATATAAATAATAGAATAAATGTATATTATATTTTGAATTTCTCAAAATAAATTCAAGTCAACTATTTGATTCCTTCCACAGCTTTTCTCAGAAAAAGAAAGAACATTTGGATTAAGATTTATGTTTCAAAATATTTGAATTTTCAGTCCTCGTAGTCTATTTTATAGATTTTCAGTTTGCAATGAAGAAGAGATAAATCATGAATAAAAAATATAATTTTATTATTAAAGAAATTAACGGGAAATAAAAGTAACCGAAAAAAATTATTGTTATTATGTTTTTACTATTCAAATTTTTTATAATAGCTATAAAACTGTTATTTTATAAAAATATATAAGTTTTGAAAATTGCAAGGAATATCATTAAAATTTAATAAAAATAGCAGCTAATTTTTATTCATGTGTTTGAACAATATAGTCTATTATGTAATCTAGTGATAATTTAAATTTTTTTACTATTGTTTGCCGTTAAAATGTATGTTACTGTTTTTTTATTTATTATTTTTAAATTAAAAGCTTCAAGCGCATTTATAATATATATATATATATATATATATATATATATATATATATATAGGTAGGTAGATGGATCGACAGATAGAATACATTTTATTTTTGCTATAGATTATACGAAAATTATAACAAGAAGAATTTCTAATAACATAGGTTAATTATCAATTATATATTATATATTTACTCTGGTATAATATTTATTTAAGTTATACAAAAATTTCCTATACTTACAGATATTCTTAGAAATATTTAAATAAGAGAAATAAATAAATAAAATTTCAAAAATGATGGAATGTTTTCTAAAGTTTGTTGTCACACTAAATATTTAATAAACAGAAAGTTATATTTATTTCTAAGTGTTGGTATGTTAAAATATGTGTGATTTCGCTGTAATAATACTGATAATGGATACAAATATTTGTATGCATTAAAAGGACTATTTTCTATTTTGCCATTTTTAATTTCTAATTATTATTTAAAATCTAATACATTTTTTCAATGCTGGAATTTTCAAAAATGGTACTACCCCATTGAATTATTAAACCAATCTACTTCTTATTATCTAGCATATCTAAGATCAAAAGAAATATTTAAAAATATGTTTACTAAAACAAAATAAAGGACTATATTTCCGGCGTTATTTCAACTGCCGAATCATTTTTATTCCGAAATTCCATTCGTTTAAAATTTAATCATGTCAAAACTTAAAAAATACTCTTTTATTTTAATGTATCTCAAAATGTAATTGTCAACTTTAAATGAAACTTTTTCTATGCAAATTGAAGGAAAATAAGGAATGAAACTTAAAAATCATACTCACTAAAATCGAGATTTTTTACCCATTTATTTGAAGAATTAAATTTTTTTTAAATTTCATCTTATACTATAAGAGAATTTTTATATACATTTTGATTGAAAGACTATCTAAATGGAATACATAATGGCAATGTCTCAGAATGAAAGAACTGTAATGTCTAATATTTGTTTAATTAATGTCAAAAGTTGACGTTACTTCTAATGGTATACTAGGATTAATGGAAATAACACAGTTTGCAACTACGTCAATAGACAATGAGCCGAATCTTGGAATTTATTCAGTTTTACAATACATATATTTACAGAGATTCTTAAGTAGAGATAACAATGATAATTCGATACCGGGCTGGCGAAATGCTTTAGTGCGTTGTTCTCAATATCGAAAGGCCATGAGTTCTATTTCTTACTTAGCCAAAAATCCGTCGTCTTTATTAAAAGTGGCAAGGGCATGTTAAACAAGTCCTGATGGCAATGTACTCTGAGTGAAACTATAAGTCTAAGAGGGCAAGTCTATTTTTTTGAATCTCTTTTTTATTCATTTCTTCTATATTACGAAGACTCCCACCATTCTGATTCTATCGAACTGGTAGAGCCCAACTCTGACATAGGTAGAGGGAAGTATGCTGGTGCAACAGTAATAACAATGTGATTTAAGTTTTTATTGCATTAAATATTTAAATACAATAAAAATGTTTTTTAAATGATAATTGACACAAAAGAGCTTACTTACCATGGATAGTGAGTACAGCTGTGTAATTAACGGTTGATACGTCGTTCTTGACTACGCATGTGTAATGTCCACTGTGTCGTGTGGTGGCGCTATCAATGCTCATCGAACTGAAATCTTGTCGAATCATTTGGATAGTAATGTCGCTATCTGATGGTGAAATAGGCCTTCCATCTTTTAGCCAAGATATATGAAAAGGTGGATCTCCCGCAGAGACAGCACACATCTGGTAAATTTTCATACCTTCCTTTAAATTTTCGGAAGGGAAAGAAAAAGGCATGATGACAGGTTTTTCTAAAATTTAAGAAGACAAATGATTATTAAAAAATCCTTATAACATCTGTCAAGTTACTTAATTTTTCATATAAATAAAAATAATAGATTGTTTAATAGTTGCTGACTTAGGTAACATATGTAATACGTTATTTAAAAAAATAGATTTGTTTTTTATTATAAGTATTTTCATTTTTAAATAAATTTTGTTTGAAAATAGTTCTAGTCATCAATATATTTTGACGCAGTTAGATAAAATCTATGTTCCTATTTATATAAATTATCATGCACATAATATCAAAAAATATTTTTGTTATCAAATTTAACAATTTGATTGCATTTATTTTGAAATGATGTAACAATACTTTTTATATAACCACTTTGTTATAAATTATATTTTAGGAATCAAAATCAAATGCTTATCTAGGTTTTTAGAAACCAAATTTTTATACCCACATAAAAGACTTTTTAATATTCTCAATTATATGTGGTATTTTTATTCAGAATTTTAGAATTGAATTAGTAAATTGCATAATATCTCTTTATACACAAAACTTGCATAGCAGGCCTAAATGTGAATCTTGCACTTTGAACGAGATAAGAATTAAAAATCCTAGATTATGGCTATGTAATTTTCTTATTATATATTCTAAAAACACCATTGTTAACATTTTTGCTTGTAGCTCATTGCATAAGAAATACCATTTTCTAGTCTTAAAATGTACCTTTAACAGTAATTTTTAGACTTCCATCAACAGTTGCAGAGTCCGCAGCCCTAGCTGAGCAGACATAAGTTCCTTCATCCTCATGTCTTTGAACTTGTTCTATGAAAAGTGTCCCATTTGCGAAAACTTGCTGCCTGCGATTTGTGGGTAGTCGGCGACCATCTGAAAATGCATAAATGTTGCAAACAATTGTTTCAAAGCACGCATTTTAAAACAATTTCTAAATTTAATTTTCTCTTGAGGATTTTATGGTGACATGAAATGCTGCCATAAAAACATAAAGAACACATTATGTAAAACAAGGACACATTATATACAAACAAATAATATGTATACAAATATTTTCCTGACATTTACCAAACTAAATTCTTTAGTATATCAATTGATACAATATTATGATATTTTTTATTTGCGTGATATTATTTTCTTTATTGTATACTTAATATCAATTGTTGCTATGAAGACACACCCACTGGTTGTCCTTATATAAATTGACAAGAATCTTGTCTCTTTCACTACCGAATCTTGAAATAATATAAATGATCTGGTATCTGAAAATACTTTATATTAGTGATTCCTAAATAGACTTCTGAGAGTTTTTGATGGATTTTGTTGACGTCTATTGAACCACGGTGTACTTTCAAACACTAAAAAATATTTAATTAAAATTTTTTTGAAGTTAGAAATGTAAGGTAATGAAATTTAATAAGAGGAATATGTTATAAATAATATCGTTCAAATGTACATACTTTTACTTAATCCCTTAACGCAATGGATCATGTCAGACACAAATAACAGTTACTGGGAAATTTGTACATGCCTGCGTGTCTCACATGGGTGCTTTTGAGCTTGTGTTATATTTTTCCTAATTCCCAAATGAGATCCATCAGTAAAAATGTATAGATTAGATTATAATCAAACACATTTAAAATAGACTGCACAGGGAAAATTTTTTTTACTAGTTTTATACGAAAAAACTCCTGATTTAAGAGTTTTGCTGGTATGAACTCCAACTTTATTTTTTTAACTAAATAGTTTTGAATTACAGTTGCATTTAAAATGCGCGACACTACCTGCTTATATTATGTTATAGCATGTTAATTTTAAAAATTAATTAGCATTGAATGGCAAGTGTTCACAACATAAGAAAGCCTAGAAATACAAAAATTATATTTTTACATTAAAAAGCACACGTTTACTGCGTAATTTTAAAATATATTATAAAAAAAAATTAAAATAATTTATTTACGCTAGTAAAAATAGATTTTCATTTATTGTGTTGCGAAACAGCAAATTTGACTTAAAAATTACTGATTCCTTCGTAACTTTGTTTTCAAGATTAAATTCTGTACGTTGTTCCATATAATCTTTTTTGAAAGAAAATCAATAGATGCTATGCTTCCCTTTTTACCTTTATCTAAATATATTAAATAGTGGGCCCTTTTCTTGAAAATCGGCATCTAGTGAACTAACGCAAAGTCACTGCGAAACAAAAAGGAAAGTCACCGCAGAAAGCTGATTGAACAGAATAAGAAAACTGAAGCTCAAAATCTTGCTGACAACATTGTTTCCCTGACTTCAGGGCACAGCTACCGATTTCTTTCCCTTAAACTTTTTGCTGCCATATTTCGAATATTTTTCTATTTATCATATTATTTTTTTGGCTTTGTCTCCGTCGTCTTTCTCTTACCTTTGCGCTTTTCCGATTTCGATCCCTTTTCATTCTGTCGCCAAGACTGCCAGGATCGGTTCGTTCAAATTGTTTTGAAGGGAAATTAAAGGGGCGTAGGGGAAATAAAGTGCTCCCATTTCTTTTCCCTTTTGTGTAAAGAGTATAGATAATGAAGTTGGAAGAGGATTCACTTTATTCGAACATTGTTCCAGTGTGGAAAAATAAAACCCTACAAAATAATGTTCCACAGAGAGAGACGCGAAGAAGCCCACAGCTGCCATTCAAAAACTCATTTCTTTTTGCACTTTGCTATTGACCTCATCTAGCGGAAAACGAAGGACGAAGTTTGGTTATTTATGGGAAGTTGGAGAGAGATACAAAAAGTAACGACGGAGACACAGGGAATGAATTGCTCCAAAATAAAGGAAAAGCTCTTCTGAAAGGAATTGTTAAGGGAGAAAGTAATGAGGAAACTGTCAGTTGTTTTTCAAAATTGTAAGGCGGAAAGCAAATTTTATAATAAGAACGTGTGCTTGGAAAAGAAGTTTTATTGTATTTTATGGAAATCTATTTATGAAGTTAACACCACTACTTTCAGCTAAAAATTATATTTTAATTATATTTTAAAAAGTGTGCAACAGTACAACATTAATTTAAAAGAGACATTATATAAATATATATATATATATATATATATATATATATATATATATAGACCGTTGTATTATTTTTTGTACATCTACACACATAGAGTTCCAATCGGAAGATTGCATCTGATCATATCATCTTAAAATGTTTTGATTAAAAATTCTGAGCCATTTCGTGCTTTTTTCACTCTTTTCTTATTATAATGTAAATGTATTGTTTTTAATTAATGTTTTGTAGCCATTAATCTATTTTTGAATTTTTAGTATCGAATTTGACACATAATAATCTATTATATGGATTATTATATATTATTAGGTTTTTTATATATCTTTTTTTCATATCCTATGATTTTATGTTAATTATTCTTTTAATAACTATTTGAGATCTATCCGAATAAAGGCAGATATTTCCTCGATACTTTCCCTTTCGTAAACATCTAAGACTAATTCCTTCTCTGGTAAAATGTCATATTGTATGAAGTTTTTGGAGAGGAAATTGTTCATGGACATTAAGAATGAATTCTGTAATTAAATTTATCGAAAGTCTGTAGAACAAAAACTGCAAAAGAATCTATAATTTTAAAGAAAGGAATAATTTGTTATGAAATTCCCTATAGAGCATTTGGAATTTGAAGAAAGAATACTTCACGTAATTCGGTGGAGAATATTTTAATTTTTTATACAAATTTCAACATAGGGTTAGCTAAACACCTTACGTAACAATCTGAAGGAAGAAATAAGACAATATGATATTATGGGATGACATTTATAATTAAAGTTTCCCCGAAAACTAGTTAAATGTTATGGACACCGTTTGATATAGCATTTTTTTCAGCAATTTATTTAAATCGATCGCTCAGTAAAATTTGAAATTTACCGTTTTTATTAAATTTTTACTGAAAGTTATTTTAAATTTATAAGTTATAAATACCATGGAAATATATGTATAAAATTTATGTGTTAATTATAAATATGTGTATGAAATATGGAAATATATGTATATGATGGAAATATACATATATTTCCATATTTTATACATATATTTATAACTAACACATATCATGAAAATATTTACCATGTATACCATAGAAATATATGTGTAAAATTTATGTGTTAATTATATTGTAAG
This sequence comes from Latrodectus geometricus, assembly GCA_026290005.1. Taxonomy (NCBI): domain Eukaryota; kingdom Metazoa; phylum Arthropoda; class Arachnida; order Araneae; family Theridiidae; genus Latrodectus; species Latrodectus geometricus. The sequence goes on along the minus strand of JAPDSC010123263.1, from coordinate 22,546 downwards.
CATTAGCTGAGTCATGTTATTTTTAATAATCAAACTCAATAATTTGTACTGGTTCTATAACGTAATTTAATTTAATTTGTATAAAGCTATTTAGAAATGAACAGTTCAACTAAAAATCTAATGCTGCACATAAAGTGTTTTTAAGAAATTGATAATTAAATAAAAAACTCATTATTTTTGTTTTTATCATTTGACGGAGGTCTTTCTTGTGAATTTGATAATCTCATTCCTAAAGCTTTCTGCTACTATTCAACGAGAGGATAATGTATGGAGTGAGTCCATTTGGATACTCCAAATAGAAAGATGCCAATTTTACCAAAGTTGTAGGTTTTATTTTAAGTATCTTGGTTCTTGGGAGATATTGTTCAATCTGATTGCACTTGATGTCTGAAATTGTTCCCATAATTTTAAGACTTACTTACTCGACACTTATATCCAACAAGTGAGTGTCATTTTCTATTTTATTAATATTTCATTATTTAAACATCTTTTGAGCAATTCTATATAGCAATTTTAATTGCAATCTAAGTGAGTGAGATTGATATTTTTTTAAAAAACGAAATTTTACATACAAATTTTGTTAGTTAAAATTCTTTATTTTTAATTTCAAACTCCATTTCCATTTTTCTAAATTTAAGAAAAAGCAATGTCCTTCTTTTCTGTCTAGAAGACATTACATACATAAATGGAAACCATTTCCTGTAATAATTTTTAATAAGGATTTTTTAATGATGATTTAAATAACTATAGAATAATGACAATTTCTGATTAATAATAAACATTTCTATTTTTTGCAATTTTAGTTTTGGTCACTCATGAATGTTAAAGTTTCTTATTATTGGATTATTCGTATGGAATAGTTTATTAATTAGTATTGTTAATTATATTAGGTTGGTATAGATAATCATTGCTAACACAAATGCTGATGGTGTAAGACTAAAATCGGTGGTAAAAGGAACTGATAAAATAATATTTTTCGTTTACACACTTATGTTGAGATGGTGTAACCAAGACTTTATAAATATTTTATGGTTTATTGATATGTGAACTGATATAAACTGATTTTTTGTCCCTAATGATTCATGTCAGGAGAACAATGATGTTATGATGGTATAGAAATATAGAGATACACATAAAGTGTTTGATAACATTAGCGTTTGGAAAATATTTTTCGACAGATAAGAATGTTGTGGAGTGAGACCGGTTTGTACCAATTAGATAATACATCTTAAGTTCTTTCTACATTAAGTACTATTTTTAAGTCACTATAACGTGAAGAGATAATTCTTGATTTGATATACTTTCTCCATTGAAAGAGAGTCTTTTAACGTACATGCCAGTCATCATCAGACATGTACTGCAGCTTAACTGCAGACATTTACTCAGCTAATCCATAATTTTGAATAATTCAGATAATTTTTATAATGTAAAGACAAGAAATACCAATAAAAAGGGTTATATTTATTTGCAATCTATTAGAAAGTGGTTTAAATGGCATACGACCCTTTCCATAAGAAAAAGGAAATTAAAATATTGTAAATGTCTTTTAAAAAGGATATAAAGAATTTAGGGCTGTCAGTAATCTGCTTCGGCTCATTAAAATTTATTAAAATATAAAAAAAGAACGGAATGTCTTCAGTCAACTTAAACTATTAACTATGCAATATCAAAAGTTAATTTTTCTATTTACTCTAAGGCACAAAGTTTTGAAAATCTAAAACATTTTAAATTCTTCTTCATCATATACATTTGAAAATTAAGTTTAGATCAATGAATAATTAGCTTAAATTAACAAATTTATAATTTTATACAAATTTCGTACAGGAATTGGGATGCACTATTTTAAATAATGTATCCCTTAATGCTAAAAGATAACAGATATGAAAAGTAGATGTCAATAAGCGTTTTACACAGAATGTTCATTTCATACAAAATCGAATGTTTAGAACAATATTTTTTTTAATTGTTTTATTGTTTTTCAATTCTTTATAGATTGTGTAAACATAATATTTGATTTTGAATAACAAATTCACTTTTCCATGATTATTGATACTCTTCCATTTTCTTTAACCTATAATTGCTTAGATCGAACAATCTGCTTTTTTCTAAATTTTTTCTTTAGAATGTTTTCTAAATATTCATGTGCATTTAATAATTTAGTTTTTCTCTTAAACATTTAAGTAATTAACTTTTTTTATAATATTCATGACAAAAAACCTAATTTAAGTTTTAAAAAATTATTAATAATTACTCCTTTCCGTATTCTGCAAGTAAAGCACAAATACTTAATAAATCATAACGGAGTTCTTAATTTTTCTCATTTTAGGAAAATATTATTCCGAGAAATGGCTTTATAATTTTTTTACTGCTCCAATAAATTAATTTAATGCATTTAAGAATAATCCTTTTAATTTGGATTGTTTTTGTTTCATTGTATAAAATATGCATTAACCTTTTTGTTTAATAATAAAAATTCTATTTTTTCTCCACAACATTAAATATTATCATGATTCCAGTTAATATTTTTTATTAAAACTGCTTTTATAGGCTGAATGCTTAGAAAATAATTTTCAACAATTTGTCTTATAAAAACATTCTACAAATAGAACAAAAAATATGAGAACATTTTATTAGATTAAAACTATTTTTTTAAGATTCATAAGTATGAAAATTGAAGTAAGTTTAAAAGAGAATTTTCTTCACAATATATTTTTAAAATACATTTATTAGAAATGGTATATTTTAAAGCAACGCATGACTTTTAGTTTGATTAAATTAACTTAATTAAATAAACTAAATTAGATTTTCTCCAATAAAAATAAATATTATATATTTGAAGACAAATAATTAATATCATTTTAACATATTAAAATTCACTGTAATTAAAATGTGTAAGCTTAATATATTGTTCTTACATCATTGTTTTGTAATTAAAGAATATAATTAGTGCTTTAAATTTAATGAAAATTACTTGTAAAGGGAGATGTGTTAATCTGAATCCAAAAGAAGTTTCCTAAGTTAATAAATGTGACTCTTCATTTAAATTTAAATGTTACTTAGCGCAAAAAAAAAAAAAATTCTTGATTTTTTTTTATTTTTCCACTTAAAAATTCAAATTTTGTTTTTGCGTGCATCATCTTTGAATAAAGGAAATCATTACATTAAAATTAATATTTTTGTAAGATAGTAATGTTTTCTATTTATTAATTAAAATATAATTTGAATGTGACCTTAAGAGTTAATAAATAAATTGTATAAATTTTTATTTAATTATGTAAATATTTCATTTCTAGTAGGATACATTCGTATCCTACACAAAATATAAAAAAAAATAACTCTCCTTTTGTATGTAAAATATTAAATAATAGAATGAGTTTTATGAATTATAATTAATTATTATAAAAATTTCTGAAGCATAATTATTTGTGATATTATATTTACTTATATTTTAACTTAAGAAAAAAATAAGTATTTAAAAATGCTATTTTTGTTAAAGCACTCTTCTGTTATCCAGTATAAGAAAAAATAATCAGTATATTTACTACAAAATCAGAATAAAAAAATGGAGGAGAATATAAGAAATATTTAAAGATTATGATATATTAATATCAGATCATATGTTGAAGGAAATGTGAAAATTGTTTTCGTATAACTCACATCAAATTCGTAATCTACGCTTTCTAATAATACCTAATTTTTTGCAAATATTTAGTTACGAAATTTCTATCTAATTACATCTCAAACAGAACATAACATCACACATGTTATATTCTTTATGAATTCAAATCCTTGGGAATGTATATTTGCTTATTTTAGTTCAAAAATAAAGAGATACTAGTAAAAAAATACAGTTAATCAATCTATTTCTGCTCTTGTGTTATCTTTTTTTCGCAACAAGAGAACGGATGATAATTTTAAACATTGTTGTGAATATTATACAGTGTGACAATTACACATACTTGGTATTTTTAGGATAACTTATCTTGAAAATAATAAATATTTTTTTTAAAAATTATGCATTTTTTACGATATTCTTTTACCAATAATTTAAATACTAATACATATATTTATGGTATATTACATATACATTTCTTGTGTTATAAAGATAATATAAGCAGTTTTAAAATAAAAATAATTAAACATAGTGAATGGTAAAAGTATTCTAGCAACAGTAAATATTTATATAAGAATATTTGAAAAAATTTTAAAATTTAATATATATTCAGAACAAAAAACATTTTATAATAAATTAAAAAGGAAACACGTATTTTTTTAAGAGAATGAATAAAATAGTTTAGAGCTTATATTGAATTAAATAATTTTCTATAGATTGAAAAATAATGAATTAAGAAGGAATTAATGAATATATTATTTTGTATATTGCCAATTTTAAAATTATTTTTACCTTCCATGACCTAATATTGACGCAGTTAATGTAGTTATAGAAAATACTCCAGTAATAAAAAAATTCATTTTAACAAGTATGCACTTAATTTGGTTTGTCGTAGAAATCTATGGTGATATTATAATCATGCTGTAGATTTTTTTAAAAATTATATATAATATTTAAGTACTAATCGTTTTCGTACACAATGATGTCGTAAATTTGCATTTCATTCATAAATAAATTTTAAATTTATTAATTGCTTTTACACCTTTATTAAAATTAAGAAAAAAGAATATCAATTTTTTTTAAAATGTTTATTTAATTTTTTTAGCAGATATACTCAAATGCTTTCTTATAATTAACTATTAATGAATATTCTTAAAAGGTTGACTTTTTCAAAATTTATATAAGTTATTTTTATACTCGATATTTGCAGTATATTTTAAAATTTTAATATTTTTTTTTTTTACTTAGAAGTAATTAGAAAGAATCACTAATTGTGCATAAGTTTAGATAATGTATTTATAAATTTTCAGAAACAGCTACAAGTCTTTTCTATGTTAACATAAAATCTATTTTTAAATAAAAGCAAAAATGCACTCTTTTCTTATGACATAAAAATCCATATTTAATTTAATGAGCAGTTGCCATAGATATTAAAAAGAAGACAATCTTTTAATGAGAGTACACAAAGGAATACAGTTTTTATATTCTAAAATTCTTTCACCAAATTGCTTTAATCTAGTTTCGTATCGCATCACTTTCAAAGAGTGTTTTAAATGCCTCATTTTTATTAAACTTACTTTATTTTTATCTCGAAAATCTTCATTCAATTAAAAAAAAAACCCTCACATCTAAAATGACTCTCTAAACTCAATTACTTCAAACGATGTGCTTAAGCTTTTTAACCGTATCTTACTTAGAATGCATTCTAATAAATATTTACAACTTTGTTAGTCGCTGCGATTTCATAAAAGCTGTCTCTTGGTTTAGAATACTTAATTAAGCAGGAAGGAGTCGAAAACAATCAGGTTAAATTGCCCAAAAGAAAACAAACTTAACTGTGAAAGAAAAAGAATTTGTACACACACAAGCCTCTTCAAACAGAAATGTTTTTTTAAGTGACGTTATTTTTAACGTTAGTACAGAAGACGTCAAAACTCAATGCAAAATGATAGTGCGTTTCGAAACACCGCAGACGATAAAAAGTACGGAGGGAAAAATGTTCGAATCTTCCTTCATTAACATAAGCCATTACAAGGAGAACTAAGGTTTTTTTCTATTTATTTTAAATTGGCTATTTTTCCTCTTGAGCTGTTCGGTAATTAACGGTTTGAATTAAGAAATTTCTTGTTTTTTTCTTAACTGATCTAGAATCAGACGTTTAAAAATATATTCGATCGCAAATTGAATCTTCCAGAATGATCTACGCTTGATTTCGTTTTAGGGGTGGCAGGCGAGCAAGAGACGAAGAAACGACGGTAAATTTAAATAAATGAACTCAATTCTATTAAATGTTTTCTGCTTTCGATTAAGATGCAAATAATTACCTGGAAAATCGATATATCTTCATCGTTAGCATATTTCTTTGAATCCAATCAGAGTTTCAGTTGAATTCTTTCCGTACTATTGCTTTATTACTGTAAAATGTTGAATGGATTCAAGACCAATCTTTAAAATTCCCTTTTCTATCATTGAATAATTTATTTAAAAAACAACATTTCGCTTTTTTTATTGATTTCATGGAAAATACTTTAAAGCAAAATGATCATAATTAAAAGAATTGAGATCATTTTCGATTACTTACAACATAAAAACTCATAATTTTAATTTACTAATAACTTTTCTCTATGAAAAATCCAAGCTCCCTTCTTTTGAACTGAAATTATAATTTGAGAGTTCATATGCGAATAAAATATATTTTATCATAAAGTATCTTGGAACACAGAAATTCACTATGCAAGCCATATATAGATAAATGTACAAACTTTCAAGTATTCCACAAATATTAATCAATGAGTCAGTAAATTACATCATACTAGAATTTATAGTTAATTAAACCATGCTTTCAAAACATAAATATAGACAATCTTTAATGCTTTCATTGAACGGTGCAAATTTTTGTTCGTTTTATAAAATGCTGACTTCAATATTGAAAATTTAAATTCAATATTTTTTATACACAATACTTCTGATTTAACGATAACTAAAAATTATAAGGATAGAATTAGTTTCAAAAATTTGTAGGGAAGCAATTATTGTGAACTATAATAGCAGAAAATCTAGTGAACACCAAAAATATATCTTAATCAATAAAACTTAAAACACAATAAAAAAACGCATAAAAAATTGAACTGTAACATTTATATTATATGAAACAAGAGTAATTGAAGATATTAACAAAAAATTCAAGTAAAACTGAAAAATCATTTTCAATATATTTATTTCTTCTATAATCTATAAGTTACATTCATCTTGTGAAATACATTGTTGGCCACCGTAAATGCAACACACTGCACAAAGCGTGCAAATAACATAAAATTTACAACATGCATTAGCGGATGTAAGATATGCAAATGGTCAGAATTTCAGAGCACATCACACACGCCTGTGGTGCCACTTCAAAGCGCTATGTAAAGCTTGGAGATTTTGACCATTTTGAGTTCGGCAATTGTATTTTTCTTGTGGGTTTTTTTTTAAACGATCAATTATGCCTTGCAGAAAACATCGTTCATTTTCAGAACAAGTATCCGAGTTCGAGAGAGGAAGGATAGTGGCCTACCGAGATTGTGGTTTATCTTTCAGGGAAATCAGTCGTCGTGTTGGACGAAACCAAACAACTGTAATGCTGATATGTAATATTTGAATGCAGGAAGTTACGACGGACAGACGTGATCGATCGCATCCGCTTCAGTGCACCACTTCAGAGGAAGACTGGCAAATTGTGTGCATGACAGTGACGGATCGCTCAGCCACATCACGAACCATAGCACAGCATATTCAGTCTGTAACGCATGATCCAGTGTCTGCGCGTAAAATTCGACGCCGTTCACAGCAGAGTGGTCTGTCTGCAAACCGTCCATTGTTTCGTCTACCCTTGAACCAGTTGTCATTTATTACCTTCAAGGCTTGCGCACAATCATATTTCAACAGGAAAATGCGCTAATATACTATAAATTTAATCATTTGATACTTGGTCAACATGTTATGTACAAAATAAATTTTGTTGTGATATTTCTTGTTTTTCTTAGTGGTGCAATTTGGGTGAGCAGCAATGTAAATACAATATCTTTAACCATCTAATCAAAACAAGAAACAGTCGTATTTAGACAAAATGTATTAAATTCAAACTTGCATGAATTCAAATCTCAGTAAATATTTTTGGAAGGAAAAATAAAAATTTACGCTGACATAATAGTAATAGGAATGACACCAATACATTTTGTTTGGTTAATTTTAAACGCAGAATTATAAATTACCTAAGTCTGGGTTAGAACCTATGTTTCTTATTTAAAAACTGAGTTCAAAAAATGTTCCGCTACTCTTTATCAAAAATCAAAACTAAAAAAATTTTTAATAATTTCATTAAATGTGGAAATATAGTTTTAAAAACGCTTTGGTTCATTATTTTTCAAGGAAAGAGGCTGGATGTCTTATAACAACAAAGGAATTTTAGAAAAATGTTTACTCTTTTACTAAACTTAATTTTTACTTTAAATGAATCCTGATAAATTTTTTGTTTTATTCTGTTTTATAGAAAATGAAAAAAGAGCAAGAAGATTGAGTGCCTCAAATATGTCTGGATTCTGAAATATTTGCAAAATTTCAAAACATATTTGTAAAAATTAGTAAACAAACATATTTTATTTTTCGTTACTTATATTTTATAGAAAAACTAAAAATAGTTTAACTTTCTCAGGTTTACACCTATTCGTTAAAATATTTTCATTAATTTAAACGTTTCATAAATGATTTTCGGGAATCGTGATTTTGGAAATTCATGTGTCTCACAAATAAAAAATAATAATTCTTACGACTTATTGATTCTACAATAAAGGTCCATATTATGAAATTTATAAGGTATATATAAACAAAGTATGCAATGGGAGGATTAAATTTGTCTGACTTCACTGAATTGTTCAGAGAATATCCTTCTTCAGTTTTAAAATTCGTCACAAAGAGATTGTTCAGTAAAACTGCCTTCATTACGTTTTATTCTTGGTTAATATATATATTATATATGTATTATTTGTTAAAATTTTGATACAGTTATTGCACTGAGAAGGATTCCATGTTGCCCATATGCAAACCATACATATTCCTCATTCAAGAGGACTCCAAGAGACAAGTATCAACTCAAGAACACGGCAGTCAGAATATAGGTAATTAGGATTTAGTCTCAACTATATGATACATGCCTTGTAATACATAACACAAATTGATATCTTGGGATTAGAAATTATTATACTACTACTCAAAGATATATATAAAAACTCTCTAAAGTTAAGTTATTTTCTTTTTTTCCTTACAAGTGAAAATGAAAAAGAACCAGATAAGAAGACATTACTGGATATTAAAGGTAATAAAAACAAAAGTCTAGTCTAAGAATCTTCTTCCTTTAGTGGTAAGTAGTATAAATATGGAAAAATGATAATTTTTCTTTAATTGCAAGTAACTGATATTCAATGCATCTTTTTTTATTTCATTATTACAATCTTTTTATTAAAAATTAATTGAAAATTTCCTCCTACTTCTGTACACTACCTAGTTAATTATATATTTATAGAAAATTTGGAATAATTTGCTATAATTTGTTTTCGTACGATTCTAATTATTTATCTTTTAAATCAAAAAATACAATTTTAATTAGGGGGAAACATTAAATTTACAAAATTAATCACTAATGACTAGAATGATTTTTTAAATGTTTTTGACAATGAAACTTTATTTTCATAATGAATTAATTCCTTTTAAAATTCCTTAATCCCAATGGAAAGAATTAGTCGATAAATTAATGTTCAGATTAAGGAATGCTTTTGTCAATGCAACTAATACATTTCTATGAGGGATATATTTAATTTCATAAGGTTGATTAATTAATAATAAAAATATATCCTTAGTAAAAAGCTAAATTATCATTACTTTATTAATCTAAATAATTCCATTCCCATTGCAAAATAATATTTTAAAATGTATAAAGAATTAGGTAGCCAGAAAATTAAATAGCAGTAGAATTATTGGAGTATTAGAAAATATATCATTAAATGATTGCTTTTTAAAACACAATTAGCAAGATTATTCGAAAAATAACATTCTAAAGGTGATTTTGCTATAAAACATTCCTATGTTAAGTTTATATATATCTATAATAAAGAAGATTTTCCAATAATTTTTCCAACGCCTTCCCTTGGCGTCAACATAGAAACGAACGCTACACTTGCTTGTCAAACAATCGAGAGATTCCAGTTTTGGAAACTTTTTAGCAAACGTCAAATTTGCTCTAGAGTGGCATGGTTTTTTTCTTTTATTGGCAGAAAATGCCCAATACTTGGAAAATAAACTTTGTCACGAAAGTTCCATTTCTCATTTTTCTTTCTTTCATTTTTTTCAATATCTCTTCTTAGACATGATGAACGATATTCTGTAACGATAGATTGGAAATGTTTTTTCTTCTGTTACATCACAGAGAAATAAAAAGAAAAAAAAAATTAGGTATTTTCTTCCAAATCCTTATCCCTTTTCTCTGTTTCGAAAGGATGGGTGGCTTTGAAGTCCTCTTGTCATTTCTGACATTCTTGTGATGACCACCTGCCGTGCCCTAACTTCAGAAGGCAGATAAGATGTATGACTTTTGGCTTCCGGTTATGACATCTGGCTAATCCCGGAAGAAAGGCCATGCATCATTCACATAAGCTACAAGTCCGACATTCATTTTTACGTTAATTAGGATATGCACCAAAAATAATTTTGTGAGTTGTTTGAATTGGGAAAATTTATTGATACCCAATTTAACATTAACGAATCCTTACATTAATTTGTGGAAATAATTGTTAAAGATAATTAGTTTTGGGAAAGTTCATTTTCTTTTTTTAATTGTAACACCTATTGCAGCTTCATTCTACGAAGAATAAATAGAAAATATTGAATAATATGTTTCTCAAAAGGAACTTTTTTAATTAGAAATATGAATAATATCTAATAAAAAATAAAGTTTATTATTTATTTATAGGGCAACTGCGTTTTGGTTGGGAAAGGCAACATTCTCAGAAAGGGAATGTAGTTCTATATCAAGACAGCCAAATATCCAAAGTGTTCTCTAATAGCTGCTGAAACATGTAAAATAAGACATGGTTTCAGAGTCCTCCGAATGAAACAATTTCTGGAGATGACATGACATGTCTGGGAAAATTTTCCTGGTTTCTACTTCTATATTACAAGGCCCCTCTTAATTTAAAATTATGTTACGATGCATTGAGAGAGCTCCATTGAACAAAATGCCATCGATTCCTTATTCTTGCGGCAAAAGATGGGACTTAATGGCATAGTAACCATAAGCCCCATCTTCTATATATGAATTACATTTTATGTTTAATATATGAATAATATTATTATACGTGAATTATTTTTTTAATGAGCGTGCACGCATGAAACAAATTATTTATCTAGGTATGAAATAAATAAATTCTTCATTAGTAAGTTTCAAAACAAATTATTTAATTTAATAAAAATGTATCACTAAGATCATAAAATACTAAAACAAATAGATCATATAAATAAATTTTTATTTCCTTATTTTTCTAATTCTTATTGGTAGATGACAATAAAAATATTTTTTTAATGTTATTATGTATCTGGTATGTTCCTTCTTATTGATTTAAGCAAAATAAAACTTGTTTGATTGTTAATTGTTCAAATATTCTATTCAACTCTTCTCTCATGATTTTCTCTCTTAAAATCTTTTAGAATATCATAATCATGAACAATTATTTGAAGATTGTGTAAAAGTTTTATTGAAACTCTTCTTCCTGAACAAGAAAATTTCTCGCATAAAACTAATTAAATAATCATTCAATATTTATAAAATTCACTACATTTTGAATGAAAATACTGTTGGGAAACTACAGTTTAAATAAGCTTAAACATTGTGAAAACAATTGATCAATCCATACGTCGACTGTTAGTGATAATCAAAATCTTTATTAAATTATAAATTCCAGTTATTAGTCATACCTAAATTTTTATTTGATGCATAAATATGTAATCCACAATAATAAATGATAATACCTCTGATACAAGAGCTTTTTGTGTTTATGGTAAATAATATTGTTTTGCTTAGAGTTTTACATTTATTTATCATACATAAGCTGGAACAAAGTTTGAAAATATGGATGTCAATCGAAAGAACTTTTGACAAAAGTGTTTAATTTTTTTAATTAAATATTTTTATAGGATTTCATTAAAAAATCCTTACTAGAAATCAATTGTACTACAATAATTCAGTGTTAATAGTTAAATTGCAAATAAATAAATAAAAACTGTTTTGCACCATAAATTTATGTTACTTCTAATATCTTTATTGTAAGAATGATGACACGAAAAACAATTTGTAGTAAATTTCTAATAAGAGTAAACTTCATATAAGTATATTTAGAGATGAAGTGAAAGTAACTCTCCTTTTGTTTGATTACAGCATATAAGTCTTATATTTGAACTCATGGTACGTAGTCTTCTCCATTAATTGTTCTGTGCATAACAATAGTTAGTATTGCACATTTTAGTAATCAACATTAGGAATATGCTTTAACAGAATTCTGTATTATTTAATTAAACCACTGTTAGAATAAATTTTTCAAAATAAATGTGTTGTTACTTGCTAACTGCAATAAAACTAACTTCCCATAACAGGTAAAATATCTATGGCTCGTACATTTATTATAAATGTATTTCTTTCATCTTTAGAAGAAATCTTTAATGACTAATGTACACTGCAAAGAATGACAAATTCAAAACTGAATTTAAGTATGCAAAAATTAGTATCCCACAAACGAATATCCAACTTTACTATAATTCATTCCTGAACTAGTTTAATTATGCTTAGAAATTTTTATATTTAATCAACCATTAACAGTAACTATGTATTTGTCTGAATATATATACTACACTTCAATGACACTTAGAATTTATGAAGGAAACATTTGTATTTCAGCATAATTTTTCACTAATTTTTTTGTTTGTACATCACACATATTATAAAATTATTCTTCCGTTTCTCTTCTTTTTTAAAATATTTACTTCTTAACTTAATTTAGTTCGAATTACATTAAAATATATTATTTTGAGAGTAAATATTACAATAATTAAAACATGCGCAGTCGCATACATGTCGTTTCCAATTTTGTGTTGGTTTTCCAAAATGTGACGAAAAGCATATTTATATGTAAGGTAACCAATAAAGATCTTGCCCTTTTTACTTTGCTATTGGATGAAGTAAGAACAATTATGCAAATTAATACATCATGTGATTTAAAACGCCATTAATCAAAAGTAGGAATAGCGATCATTGTAAAAACAATCAACCACGCACATCAATTGTAATTTATACAGTAGACAAATGGAGCTGTCCTTGGAATTTGTTTGGTAACGTTTGCTTTTCATCTTCAAAGTAGGTGCAATGATTTTTAAAACAGAGACAACAAGACCAAATTTATCAGGTGTAGATAATACTTTGAACTAATATAATGGAAGACAAGTTGGTATAAAAGAGGTCTCTACTATTCCTTTGGTTAGCAGATATTGTTCTTCTATCGCATTCTCCATTTATTAATTTTAATAGATATTTTAAAAGCTTGTTAGATCTTTGACTTTCACCTCAGAAGAAAAGGCACATCAAAGTTCATTTACAATGGTAATTTTGAAAATTTGTGGTTTCAAGCATTGAAACTAGGAGATTCTACATATCAAACAAACTTGAGCTAAGCACATAACGAACTCTGCGCCACAAAACACTGAGATTCAGTGTAAGGGGATTTCATAGCTAAAGACAAATTGACATTGTGTTCATATGGAATAATATTACTCTGAAAATTAAAATAATGCATTATGTCTGTAAATAATTTTTTGGAATTTTCACAATAAAGAAAAAAGAAGAAATTCATTGGTTACATTATATGATGCAGAATATTTGATTATACTATGGCAGCAGTGTTATTTTTCAGAAATATTTTTACCTCTTTATTCAAACAAATCTAGATTTTAAAGAATATCTTATAATAATAAAAAATGATGGATAAAGGCACGGGCCTTTTCTCTATCATATTTTCCACAATGAAAAGAATTTAAGTAGTGTTATATATATTCTTAGCACAATGTTTAATATATATGATATATCACAAAAACATCCATAAATTTCTTTAGAATGATTTATTTAGTAAAAATAATTTAAAATTTCATATGATTTTAAAAATTTATGAAGCTAAGTTGTATATTCTTACTTAAAGAACAAAATATAAAGGTGATAATTGTTATAATTTCCGATATTTATTACCTTAAAGTATTTTGCATTTCAGTTCTCGATTTTATGATTGTTTTGGAAGATTTGATTTTTAAAAAATCACTAATAAATGTCATTAGAAAACTTATTGTACATGAAAAATGTTTAAAGCAACAGAATACTAATACTTCCGTAATACTAAGTTTCATATAGTAAATGACACTTTAAACATTTTAATATATATATATACAATGTTTTTCAGTATTTTAAATATAACTCTCTATATAATTATTTTTCCTTCTTCTGCAATACTTTTAAGAAGATTTGAGATGGTAAATGTGTTTTTTAAAGTTTGAGACGAGTTCATCCTATAATTAAATGATACGATTGAATTTAAATCTCAGATTATTTCTCGATTAATCAGTACTTATTTCATGTATTATCAGAGGGATTATAATAAAGAAGACAAACTTTTTTAGAAATCCTCGACTTAGTACAATTGAAATAAGATACGTCTTACATCGCCGTTATAACAGGAATCTCAACCTTAAAAGAGGGATTATTTCTTCTTTTTAAAGTTTACACAACTTTCTGCAAGGATTTTCAAACAAAACTATCGTGTTCTTCCCCATGCTCCATTGATTCAAAATAATTAGGGCCAGCACCAGTAAGGCTCTTTACAATGGAGGAAACTTCTTTTAAGAAGGAAATGCTCGCGAACAGCCAATTAGGATGTGCTTTAGCATTCCAAAGGGGAGGGTAATTATGAACCTAAGAAGCGAAATATAGGTATGTAGAAGAAATACGCATCTCCGATTTTCTTCCGAAAAAATATACTGGAAACTGATTTTTTGCTCTTTCATCGTTTCGAAATCTTTATTTTTTTATATCTTGCTGGTAGCTATTTTTTTCTCACTGTTCCATTAAATCTAGTTTGGCTTAATTTAAGAGCGAACTCGAAATACCTCATTTTTTTGCTGAAAAACACTTTTTTGTCCGCTGCATATTCTGTTACTTTTTTACACCCAGCTACTCCACTCTTTTATTTTATTCGCTCCAAAATCTGCTGAAGGGAACATCAAAGTCGTAAAAAGAATTCGGTTGAAATGTTCGAATTCAACCCCTGGGGCGAATGGAAGGGGAGGAAAATAAAACGAAGGGAGTGAATTTTCTTTCCTAAAGAAAAGGAATAAATATTTCGAGGGATATCTCTTGCCGGAGTAAGGGGAGAAAAAAGTGTAAAGAATTTCTTGATGTGGTTTGTCAAATCTTGTATAGTTTTTTTCCACTCGATTTGGTCTGATCAGACGCAGAAAATGCCTCGAGAAGAAAATGCTTTAAAACATTTTCCATGCAAGCGTGGGAAAGAATCCTTCGGGCACCTCGAAGCATTATGGAAGAGTTTCTAAAGACTCTAAAACCAATAGCTGCAGCATATTTTATCACGAGATTGATATGATTAGATAAAAGCTGAAAGAAATTTCACGCCTTGCCCGTCATTAATTGAAGTTCCCTTTCTTCATGACAAAAATGAGCACAAATTATTACGTTCTATTTATTGAAACTCAACCATGGAAAAGGCATTTTAAGCTAATTATTTTAATTTTCTTTATATTAATTTTAGAGTCTAATTTTTTCTTTTGGGACTTTTGGAATCAGAATTTGCATATCAGTAAAGTATTTATATAATTTACTATTTTCTCATACTATTTTCTTCTTCGTTTTATTTGTTTCAATTGAGAATATATTAAATTATAGGTTATATATTAGGTTGGGGAAAAAGTAATCCATCATTTTTTCGGTAGACGTCTGTAGTGATCGATATCTTGTCAGGTATATATCAAACAATTTCAGATTTATGTTCTGAATTGTTGAATATGTTGGAAAGGTGAAATTTGACACTAAAATATCCTCTTGCGGTTTTTTGTTTGATTAATTCAGTTACTAATACAAGGTTTTAAAAATAGAAGACAACAAACAAAAAATTCGATACATTTTCGTTTTTCTCTTGTAACGGCGAAAAAGATAGCCGGGTGGCTAAAATTGTGAAAGGTGTTTATCGTCCTATATAAGACTGTAACAACCAGTTACGTACAATTTTTATTTCGTTGATTCCGTTCGGATATTTTTGATGTTAGAGATGCACCTCGCATGTGGATACAGCATCGTCGAAAATGTCTATAAAATATCAAAAATGATCGAAGTTAACCGCATGTCAGCAGTCGTAACGCGCAAGACCTAAAAACCTACATGAAAGCTGTTTTAAACCTTTTTACAAAGCGAATCCAAAAGAAGTTACATAAAGTTCCCGTAAAAATAATGGATTTCTTTTTCCCCAACCTAATATATATATATATATATATACTTACTATTTCTATATTATACTTAATTATTTGTATTATTATAATACGACAGCAATAATTATAATATTATTTTTGATACATCTGTAATTATAATTTTGATAAAGGGAAGAAAATGAGCTAGAACCCTTTGCATTGCACATAATTAATAAATAAATTTGATTAGCAAATAACGTAATTTACTGAGGAACTACGAAACAAAATAGTTAAGAACGTTTTAGCAAACAATTTAGAAAAATCCAATGCTTTTAATTAATAACTAAAGAATTTCCCTTTCCTCTAAAATTAATACATTGGAATTTCTCAGTAAAGTAATATGTGTGTAAATAATACAAATGATTTTACTTTTTGACAAATGCTTATTTGACAAATTTTGTACTTATTTAGCTTACATTTGAATTGCATTTTAATTTGAATACTATTTATATACTTATATTTATCTTGAATGTTAAATAAGTATGGTTTGTTTAATTTTTTTAAAGTTGTGACACATATTTTTTGGATAATTTATTACACAATTTAAAAAAAAAAACTTGTAGTGAAGTTATAGATTAAAAAACTTCTTAAAGACTGTTAAAATGTTAGATTAAGGATGAATTATGTATAGAAACTGCTATTGGTTACTTAAGTTTGTAATTCAGAAAAATGCCTTAATTTAAAATCCAACATATGAGGAATTTCAAATCAAAGCATTTTTGTGCATTATATTTTTTATTACTCTTTCATTTATTTATAAGATTTAAATTTTTTTATTATAGCAACAACATTAGAAAGTAAAGTGACTTTTTTTAATCAGTATATAGGAACTTCTTCAATTTTAGTATTTTCCACTTAGCAGATAGCTGATTTTATAGAATTTTCCTCACGAACCAGACTAAAATTCCTGTGTTATTTTCTCATGAAATAGTGACTTACCTTTAAAAAAATTATTATTAAAACAAAGCTAGAGTATTTTTAAAATGAACTTTCATATCATTCCAAATTCTACTAATTTGAATTGATTTACATGTCTACATTAAATCTTGCATAATATTTAAACAAATGCAACCTTGGAAATTTTGTAAAAGCTGCTAATTTTGTAATATTTTAATTATAATGTAAAATTATAATATCTAAAATTAATTGCATAATTTATATTTAATTAATAGAGTTAGTAAATAACAAAAATATAATGAATTAGGATTTAATTTTTGTTGATATTAGGACTAGAACTTAATTTTTGATACAGGGACAGTCTTAATTTTAGGATAAATTAAAAACAAGTGGTTATTTTAAGCTTTACACAACAATAAAAAATAAATAAAATGCTTTAATTGAGTATTACTGATAAGGTGCAGGTATTCACAGATTTGGATTGGCAGTGATCTTTCATTCTGAAAAATTTTGAAAATTTGGAGGGGAGTTTCCTCTTCTAATTTGTTCAAGTGCATTTATCTTAGTAGGTATTTGTGAGTTTTACGAATTTTTTCTTTTCCACTGTTAAATTGAGTCTCCTGTATTTAAAATGTCCTCCTGATGAGAAATAATATATATATTTTATATAAATCTACCTATAATCTTGAGTTGTTCTACTTTCTTCCACACGAATGTAGCATGACAGGTCCTATATTAAGCAAATTCTTAAACTTTTTGTTGCTGCGTTCAATAAAAAGGCTTGGTTTTAGGGGATAAGAAATGTCAACAACTTACATAAAAGTGCAAAATGTATCACATAAAAATAGCATCAAAATACCTTTTTCCCACATAATTTCATCGATAGGATAGCCAGCAACCCGACATTGTATAGAAGTACTTTCTCCAGCAACCACAGACAGGTCAGGCATAGGTCTTATCATGGGAGGTCCATACACGTTGAGACGCGCTGAGTGTTTTATTTCTCCTACGTCATTTCTGGCCACACAACTATACATCCCTCCATCTTCTATCCTAACGCTGGATATGTTGACGTGACTTATGACGTCTCCATTTCTACTCACATAATCTCCCACGCGCACCCTGTCGTTGTCTGGTACAGGATATCCGTCTAGTGACCATGTGACTTGTGGTAAGGGTGTACCAGATGCAGCACACTGGAAGGATACAATTGGGCCAGGACGAAGAGTTCTTTCGCTGAATGTCTCGTGGAAAGAAGGCGCTGTCTCTGTTGATATAAAAGACAAATTTGATTGAAATTCTAATACATTAGTAAATATTGTATATTGAAAGAAAATAAACAAATGGAATTCATTTTATGCAAAACTCTTTTTTAATGATAACAAAGATAAGAATTTATAATGTCGGGAAACCTAAATTATGAATCTTTAAATATATAACATAGATACAACTACGATGTAAACAAATAAATACTTAATGTAAACGTTCTCTGTAAATATCATTCCAGTATTTGTTTTCATTAATATGAAATATTTTAAGTTTAATAATCTAAAAATGTTTTTTATTTAAAGCTAACATTAAATACAACAGGCTAATATGCGGAGTCAATAGTAATTCCTTTTCAGTATGAAAATGAACAATAAAATAAATATGCTATATTTCCTAATTTTAAATGATGAATTGGCTGTGCTCATAAATTTTATTTTAGCAGTACACAGCATATATACAAAATAATTAAAAAACAGAAAATATATTTAACTAAATTGTGAGAAAAAATGTAAAAAATTAAAATAAGTGACTAACATTTAGATAAATGATTTTAAATTTAACAAATAAAGTTCATTATAAAGCATCTTTCTCTATTTTAATGCTATTTTTTAACTCAGACATAGTGCTCAAAATGTAGAACAGTAACGACTTAAAATGATTTTAAGATTTTAATTTTTATTTAAAACAAATAAAAATTATTAGCATGTAAATTCTATAACAACATAATTTTATTATTATGTAACATATTTTTTAACATTATTAACATTATCAACATATTTTTAATAAAATGTTTTGAGTTGGTGTTGGTATAAATTTAATTTTGATGCCAGTCAAATCAAAACAATATTATAAAGAATAATTGAAAAATAATAAGCAAATGGACAAATTAATCTACAAACAATAGAATATTTAGCAAGAAATTGTCTATACTTATAACAAATGATTTCCAATTAAAAAATGCAGCTAAAACATGACAAATGATAGTTTAAAAGAATTTCAATCAAAAACATTAAAAAGTAAGGAATATCAGTTTAAAATACACTTAATAGAGTCGCTAAACAAAATTTCCTGAGATTTTCTTTAAATTTTCTTGAACAGTCAACTAGGTATTTGGAAATTAATACAATGCAATAGAATTAATATGTTAGAAAGCATAATTTATTCCATTATAAAATTTATGCTATTCTTAAATTAATAACTTTATTGATTATATATGCTTAAATTAATTAATACTTTGTTATTCTTTATGAAAAAATTGTAAGTAAATACTAATTAAAATTGTTTCCATCAAGTTTTTTTTTTTTTTTTTTTACTTAATTTTTGCTGCAAGCATTTTTTTTTGCTTGATAGCCGTCGTATTTAGCTGTCATGCCTGACAGTCTTGGTCTTAATTAAATTTTTATAAACTACCGCAACATTCGAATCAGTGAGTATTTTAATTAACTCTAATTATGACAAAAATATTTTGTTCGGTCAGTAATTAAAATATTTTGTGGAAAGAATCCAGGGAAAAACCTTTCTATTAATAAAATTTACGGAAAAAACTCATCATAAATGCGAGAAATTAATGTTCTTTTTTTTTAAGTGTGTAATTGAATATAAGTGTCTTATGTTTTCCTTTCATTTTATAGTCATACTTATTGCTCGGCTGTTCTGACAGTATCTTAAAACCCTTAGAAAGATTGGCGCAAGACAGTGATTGTTCTAACCCTGCACAATTTGCCTTGGCAGTTAATCCATATTAAGAAATTTTTACAAATTACTGTGATCGTACTCATTTAGCAGATTTGAACTTTTTCGCGTATATGTTAATATGACTTTTTAAATTTTTTATATCAACTTTGTGATATAATGATTATAAGATGAATTAATATATATATATTTATTAATATAATTCTATTTTCATGAATTTTTATGTTATTCTAGTAAAGTAATGATTAAATTTTTAAGCATATAAGTTAAAGAGCACCAAATCTATTATTGAAGGAGATTCAAATTAAAAATATAGTACAGTATTAAAATTTCAATCCAAACACTAATAGAACCCTTATATAGAAAGTTAATTTTTAAAATTATATTTTATAAATTTTTATTTTAATATAAACCACTTCATCTGAATATTAATTTTAGCTGTATTACAAATATATAAAATTAAATTGCATGCTTAATAGTTCATAGAAATCCTCTCAACGAAATGAGATTTTAAATATGCATCAAGTTTTGAAATGGCATTTTTAGAGGAAAATATAATTTGGGTTATTTTCTACAAGACTTCTTTAAAATATGATTCTGGAATTATTAATTTTGAAATTACTGGAATAAAATAACACATCATAAAATAAAAATGTATAATGATATACATTTTGTGCCCTATATATTTTGAAGGTACTTATCTAATTGTAACAGAGTTTCAAATAGTTATCATCCAAGGGAAATACTCGCATGAGATTATACATATTTTTGTGAAAGGAAATGGGTTACTATAAAACTGACCAATAGTAAAGCACCTGAAAATATATGAAATTTGACCTATATTTAAATATAAATCATATGTGCAATTTCAGTGTTTGACTTCATTTCAGAATTTCAGTTTGATGTTTCTCATTTTATATTGATTATAAAGACTGTCATGAAATGTTAATTAATACTAACAGCAGCATGAGGAAAATATAGACTAACCCACACTGAAACACTGTGATATGAAGAAACTCAAAGATTCAATGAACTGAATCTAAGGTTAATTTAACGGATATCAAAAACTGTTACTCTAAATTTTCGTTTTTACTGTGAAGTATATTTTCTTTTGGATTATATTATTCTTACACTATAAATTACTTACATAGAGTAGATTTGTTGATTTAAAATATTAATAGCAAAGAAAATGAGTATATCAAGATGATAAATTACTGTTTAGTTAGTTGGAAAGATGGCGTTTAGTTAGAAAAACTGAGAATTCTTTTTCATGTGACTTAATTAAATAAAGAAGCCCTTGAGTTTGAGCTTTTTTTTATTTTACTGACGTTAAAATTTTAGGAGTCATTTCGCTTAATCAAACTGAAGTCCAAATCTAAGACGTAAGAATTTCAGTAGTTGAAAAAATGTTTCTTTATAACAAAAAAATTTAAAACTTCACCTGAATCTGAAAATTGGTTCAAAGCCTTGATTCGCTTTTAACCTTTCTTCGTGAATGATGTGATTTCTTTGCTCTGATAAACATTCAAAATTTTCAGAATTTATGCATTTATTCCCTTAAGGAATTTTGAATATAATGCTGATAAATCGTTTATAGTACGCACATGGATTTTTTTCTGATTTTCATCTGCATACTGTTTTGAATTTTTTAGTCTTATCACAATGAACTTATCTTATTCTTTGAAGATTTTTTTCATATTTCGGCTACATTAGTGTTATTAAAACCTTTATTAAAAAGATTAGGTATAACTATTTTTTACAAGATTTGTTAATAATGTGTATATTAATAGTTTTGTAAAACTTCTTTATATTCTAAGGAATATTTGCTGAAAATTAAAAGCAATTATTTAATCTAAATTGCTTCAGGCAAATAACACCGTTTTCAAAGCAGCCACAAGTTAATCAAAATATATGGCTATCATTACCTTACTCCTTTCACTATACACAGAAGAGAACGAAAGCAATATTAATTTCTCCCTCTTCAACCTATCAAGCTGGCCAATAGCTATTAAGGTGGGAGAGGCCGGGTGTAATGCCGCGATTTATTATCAGTGCTGACGTATTTATAGCCTGAAAATGATGACAAAAACTCTAATATTCTCTATAATTTATCAAACTCTTATTGAAAACAGTAAACATAATCATTTTTGAGATGCTAATGGGACATTACTGCCCTTTTTTAATTTTGTGACGTCCTGTTTAAAACCTTCAAACTATATGAATCATAAATCACCGAGACATATCAAGAAACTGCTGGGAAACTCTTAGCAGCATGTGTTCTTGGAAAATGTGTTTCCCATCTGAATTAATTATAGTTATTAGTTTGAAGGGAATTCTAAAACAAATTTTAGCAAAAAACGCCCTCATAAATATGCGAAAGAAAATATCTAGGATCATTTTTTCTTTTTGTGTAGTGATTAGCCAAACTTATAAAATGGAGGATAATATTATATTTTTTTTAAATGTGTTGGTTTT
>JAPDSC010123255.1:0-12245 GCA_026290005.1 Latrodectus geometricus | reverse complement strand
TCACAAGTAAAATGTTTTTCTGAAAATGTGAAAATCTGACATAAAATGTCACATTTTTATGTGTGTGAAACTTAATGGTTTGCCATGATTGGTAAGCAAACTGTGAATGATTATCTATTCAAGAGCTAAGAATTATCAAAATCTACATATTTAAGTAATTTGCTAAGAACAGTTTACTATTGTTTAGACAATTCAACTACATAATATTTTAGCATTTTAATACATTAATTATGCTATGTTGTCTCCTTTTCTTTATGAAAATGAACAAACTTGCTAATGTCAAATAACAAACTTAAAAAAAAGTTCCCCAGCAATTTTACATTCCATTTTAATAAAGTATATTTTAAAGATTACCAGGAAAATTTTAAATTATTTTCATATTGACCCTTTTAAGAAAAATACTGTGAAACATTTAGATGATGTTTATTCCTAACAATTAAAAATTTAAAAACATTATAATAAATTATTAAAAGTGTATTTTGATAAAATATAAATACAAGGCATGTTTTTATTTTAATGCACTGAATAAAGCTACTTCAAACTGTAAAAAAATGTTAAAATTTTAAAGGTTCATTATTTTAATATTTTGACCAGTTATTATATATAAAACGCGTGCAAAAGAATAGACTCAACATAGTACTCATAAGTCATAATAGACAATTAAACAGGACACCCAGTGTTTGGGGGTATAGCTGGGAAGCCCAACCTCCTGGGGGTTTATAAATAAGGGGACCTGATCATCCAGGTTGGGGCTTGAGCATGAAGCTAACTTCCTAATTCTGTAAAAACTACTAGTTTCAAAAGATATCTAATATAATTCAGGATAGACTCATTGTTGACGACTTGAAATGCTTCAATTTTCGGATTGGATCTTAAAATGTTAGATCTATGGTTTTGCCTGTAAAAATGTTCGAATTGGCTGAGCAATTTATGAAATATAAATTGCAATTGCTGCATTTCAGGAAACCAGGTAGAAATGTAATGGAGTAATAAGAAAATAGGAATTGAATTTTTACTACTGTGAACCTAAAAAACAGGGCTTAAATGGAGCTTATCTTATAGTTTTTTTATTGGTAAAAAAATTTCTTAGTCTTTACTGGGTTTTGTTCCAGTTAGTGAAAGAATAGGCGAAATTAGAGTGAAAGAAAGTTTTTGTAATATATCCTCATTAACATTTATGCTCCTACAAACGATTCTGTGGAATCAACAAAAGATTTTATAATGAAGTCTAGATGACTATTGACTCAAGCAACAGAGAAGACTGTTATTGTTCTTGGTGATATAAATGCTCAAATTGGCCAAGAGCATATCTACATGTATAAAAATGCCATAGTGCCACACAGTGTCCACTCAGGTTCTAATGAAAATGGTGAACTTATGAAATGTAATCCAGATGACCATTATGAATGATTTAAAGGTAATGAATATGTATTTCCCACATAAAAATATTCACAAAGGAACATGGCTGATCCCTGGAACAAGCAATTGTAATCAAATTTATCATGTTCTAATTGAAAAAAGGTGGGCTACTTCTCTTCTTGATGTTAGTTTTTACGGATGCCAATTGTAATTCTAACCCTTTTCTTTGTAGTTTCTAAATTCCATCATACAATATCTAAGGTACATTAAGCTCAAAAAAGGAAATATAGATTTTCTATAATTCCAACCTCAAATTTTAAACTGCAGAGAAATTGATGGTGAAATTATTTCAGATTTACCAAGTGTTAACGAAAGATGGAAAAATCACCATACTTACATTTGACAGTGCAATAATATGGTTTTTATGTTTATGAAGCAAATTGTGATGAGATTTTAGCACCAATGTTTGAAGAAGTTAAAAAAAAAATCATATTTAAGATAAAAAATAATAAAGTTCCAAGGAAGTGATCAAAGTAGAGTAGAATTTATAAAACCTGGAAAAGCTAGGTTCTGGCATAAAATCCATAAATTACCCATATCTAATGAGAGGCAATGCCTACAAAATGTAACATCATGGTCCTTATTTATAAAAAAAAAAAGATGACATAAAAAACTGTTACAATTATAGAGGTATCATATTATCAAATATGACCTACAAAATGCTTAGCTACTTAATTTTAAAGAAACTTTCACCAATTGCAGAACAGATCTTAAGTGACTAACAGTATGATTTTAGGGCAAACTGCTGTTGACTAAATTCATATGATTAGAAACATTGCTAAGAAATTTTAGAAACATAATATCAATCTGTTTGCTCATTTATGGATTTCGAACAGGTATTTGATAAGGTGGATAGTTCCAAAATGACTAAAATTTTAGCTGAGCTAAAGATACCAATGAAATTAGTTAAACTAATTCAAATTACTTTAAAGGAATTTAAAGCCACTTTACTAATCTAGAACCTGAATTTTCAGAAACCTTCGATATTAGTGCTGGTATCCAAAAGGGTGATGCATTATCACCTTCTCTTTTTAATTTAATACTTGAATTTGTTACTGGAAAATTCGATCTCAGAAGCCTCATTACTATTAAAACAACTCAAATCGTGCATTTACTGATGACAGTGATATTGAATAGAAACAAAGAAGCATTTATCAAAACAACAAAAAAATTAATAGAAGTGCCAGGTACAGCTGACCTTTTACTAAATGAACAAAACACAAAATGTATAAAAAAAAAAAAAAAAAAAAAAAAAAAAAAAAAACTAAATTATTTGTAGCAATTATCTGATATTCGATAACTTTAAATTTAAACTTATTAATAATTTTACATATTTGCATACAATTATAAATTTTCCAAATACAATTTCAGAAGAAATTGATCACAGAATCTTAATGTTATTTTTGTCATCAGTACCCATTGAAAAGTAAATTGATCCTGAGGGCAATAAAACTAAAAGTGTACAAAACATTTACTTGTCCCATAGTGCCATATGGTTGCAAGATCTGAATTTTGACATAGAAACACATAAATAACTTACAAATTTTTTAATGGAAAATACTTAGAAAAGTTTTAGGTCCATTACAGTTAAATAATAATTGTTGGAAAATTAAAACTAATGATGAATTTTATTAATTATAAAAGTATAGTAAGATCCCTCAAAGCACAGAGATTTTCATGGCTTGAGCACATTGAGAGATCATCTGATAACCAAGCGGTTATGATCTTGCAATGGAAGCTCATGTGTAATAGGCTAAGGAAAAGGTGACTTGATGTCTTGAGATACCTTAAAATCTAAAAGGAAATTTAACTGGAAAATTAAAGTCAGGAAAAGAACTGTTTGGAGGGATACTGGGCAACAGGCTAAGGCGCACCCTGGGATGTAGTGCCAATAAAGAAGATTATATGCAAGAAGTGATTGAAGTTGTTAATCTAATAAAATCTTAGATCAAAATGATATACAATACCAAACAATGAGATACCACAAATTAAATGTGTTACTAGCTTTTAAATTAAAAAAAATAATTTATTAAAAAAATATAATAATATATTTCATTCCTAATTGAAAATAATCACAAAAAGAGTTTTATGTCTAAAAAATAAATTTATGAAAAACTTATGAATCATGAAATCATTTAAAAAAAGTAACCAAAAATATGTTAATTTTAAATAGAATCTTATGCATGTTCTTTTACAAATTGCACACATAAAAATCATAAGTTCAATTTATTGATGCATCCCAAGTCATCAAAGTGTAAAAATGTAGCAAAATGTTTTTTAAAAAGCTATGCAAATTTTCAAACATTTTTATTTATTTTTTAATTATTTAACATTGGATGTGTAAATTTTTTCCAAATTAATTCTATATTACAAATTATAATTAGAAGAAAAATTAAATTCATCAATCAAAAATAGCTGTATCCATAACTATTATTTTAAAAAATAATGAGATATCTATAATGTATTTAAATTCAATGAAATAGAATATCAAATTTAAAACTGTAAAAAATCATATGTAAATTAAATGGAATATTTATTAATTGAAAACTTATTTTTTAATAAATTATTTATGAATTTATTATGCGTCAAATAAATATTATTGAATAAGAGTACATTAAACATATCAATCAAATGGACTATGCTAAAATGTCTGAAGTATATTAGAATTTTGATTAAACAGAGTCTAATAATTTTCGCTTAATTTTTTCAATAATAAAGAAAATGAATTATAAATGAATGTTTTTTTACCACATATAAAGTAGTAAAAAAATTATTTTGAAACAACTATATTTTTTAAATGAATATATAGTTGTTCCAAAATAATTCATAATCCAAATTCATAATAAATTATGATTTAAGACAAATGGATTAAAATTTATTTCACTTCCAAAACAAAGATTTAAAAAATAATTTAAATAATAGTAACAGAAGCAAAAATTTTCGAACAAAACTTTTCTCAAGATCATTAAATTATATTTAAATAATTATTTTAAAAACCAAATTAAAAATATAAACTAATTTGAAGAAAAATTTATTCAATGCTTAAAATTATCAGAAACATCTGAATAAACATAATAGATGTGAAAACATAATATTTGAATATAAGCAACAATGTAACTGAAATAAGTAATACTTTCTAAAATGTAAAAATGATGTATCAAAAGATATAACTACAAAACTTACGAAGCTTGCAATTCACTGCGTCTAGCACTAAATTTCTGATATTCTTTCTTAACATGATAAATACAATATTCACATTGAGAGCTAAAAAAAGAAATACAATTGCAGTAAGTTTAATCATAGTATGATACAATTTTATTGCTTAAAATAATTTAATTTTTATATTTACATATATACAAGAATTTTACATTATATCATTAAATATAATAATAATTCTAAATAGATAAAACACATAAATAATTAATTCTAGAAATACTATAATTGTAATAATATTTTGTTCAGAATATAAAAAAAAAATATTCTTACACATTTACAACAGATGTACATTGCCCACCATCTTTTTTTCTTCCCTTACAGTGACCAAAATCTTTGGATTGACCTAAAAGCATCAATTTCCCAGCATGGTCAACAGACAGAGAGAGGTCCCCATTTTTCTAAGTAGAAAAAAATTTATATAATTCAAAACTTTGAAAATGATCTACTTTAAATACAGAGAAACGTTTACAAATACAACATATCTGTTTAACATTAAAACATCATGATGTAAACTGGTTTTTAACAGATTCATCGATCAAGAAAATGTATGCTTAAATTTTAAAAGTTATTTTAAAATATTAAATATACAAAATTTAAAATCCCCACTTAAAAGAAAATAGAGTTATATTTGAGAATTTTACTGAAATGCATGATTACTATCAAAACACATAAATATTTGAAATATTGAAAAAGTTCATTGTTTAACAAGTTATTGTTTAATTTTCAAGACTAAGAATTGTAAATGAGAACTTAATATAATGACTTATTAATATAAACTTTGTAGAAAAAGGCTGTTTATTTTACTAAATAATTAATAGAAAAAGCAACACATATTTGAAAAAAAAGATGCTCATTCCAAAAAAAGTATATAAAAAAAATATCTCTGAGTATTTTTTCTATTATAACTAAATTTTAAAAACATTAACATTTTGAAATAAAAAGTATTATATAAGTAATATTTATATTTGACCTAATTTAGAACAAAATGCAAACTTTTAATTTTAGTTGTGTGATCAAATTGCAATAAATGACAAAAATGTCAATATATATATACAATAACATGATCCTTAGGGATATTCTCATAAAACATAAGCAAATATTTATCTGGATTTTAGAAAACACTAACTTGTTAAAAAATTCAAGAAACAGATATGAAAGTTATTTCAATTTTACTATTAATAAGTAATACAGACAAAGCAAATGTTGGAATGAATATTTTAGTATTGATCCTTCATCATTTCATATGACAGGTTTTGAAACTCACTTTAAAGTCACGACAATATTATATTATCTGAAAAGTGATTGTTTGTATATATTCTTTCCGTGAAGTACATTCTATATGATAAAATATTGGCAGAACTTTTTTTGCCAATTAATAAACCTTTAATTTTATATACCATACTTTTTTGCATATACTTTGCAGCACCATATTATCCACAAGACCTTTTTTTGAGTGAAAGAAAAAAAGTGTTCCGTAATCTATAAGAATTTTTTTGACGAATTGTCAAAAATATATACTGATAAAGTGGTGTCTAATAGAATAAAAAATCCCCAGTATCATTAAAAATATAATAAATTGTACAGAAAAAAAATTTATTATGGAAATTTGAGATTGGATCCTTCTTAATGAAAAGTGCAATAAACTGAAATGAAAGCAGTGGATTGATCATCAACATTAATAATTACGATATTCAAGAAAAAGTTATTGAAAACTAAAAAATTTTTAGTTTTTAATAACTTTTAAAATAAGGTTACCTAAATTTTAAAAATAAAATATGTTTTGTTAATAATTAAATGAGTGAAAAGCATTATTTTGGAACTGTGCATTGGATAAAATTTTTCTTTTGTACTGTGCATGATTTGTTTTACAACTTACATTAATATGTTAGTCGCAATTTTTTATTTGTCTTCTTAAATTCTGCTGTATAAATTATATACTTTCATTTCTACACGACGATATATGAACTTAAATATTCTTAGAACAAAACAGCTCAGGTCAAAACAAAATGTAAAATAATGGTAGCCAATGGCAATTGTAATATCTTTCTTAGGAACCAAATTAGTTCTTGAATGTAATTGAAAAAAACTGATTATAACTGAAATAAGTCTGTTGAATTGTGGCGCCATCTTTTGTTTATTTTATAAAACATAAAATGCACTTCTTTAAAAAATTTGTATAAACTTTAACGATGGAGAATGTTTTTTATCGAATTATTTGTGGTGGCATATAATACACAACAAAATTTGAAACTTTATAACCACAAATTATGTACAAGAAAATACTGCAATTTTATTATATAATATTTATTAAAAAATATAAATTCCAAACTAATGAAATAAATAATTAATAAAATAACAGCCAAATTTTAAAAATATTCTTGATTTGAAAAGAGTGTGGTAAAATTTATATTCTTACCAAAGAAAAATTTAATAGAAAGATCCAAGAATGAAGATATATGAAAGATACAATACATGTATAGAGAGAAAAATAAAAATTAGAAATTGAAAAAGTAAGCTTACATCTTTATCAGGCATAATTGATGGATTTAAAAATCCAATCACAGTACCGAGAGTTGTTTTCCAATGTTCTGCATGTGCAGCTCCAAATAAAAACATACTAATAATTTTCTCACAGTCATGTAAATCAGTCATTTTCCAAATTGAATATGTTTTCCCCTTTTTTAAAAAAATTTTTTTTACATATAACACAACATATAAAACATATAATATTACTATTATATTATTATTGCTGAGGTGAAAATTTATATATACATCACAAATACACAGAAATATATGCCATTAGTACTTAATATTTTAGCTTTCCAATATTTCTGAACAGCTTAAAAAATACTAGAGCATGAGTCAAGATGAGTAGCATCAAAAATTTAATATTGTCCAAATAGAGGACAAAAGGGAGAATCACAAAGCTCAAACCAGTGCAATCATATAAACAAAGGGTCAATATGCACACAGGCACTGCATTTTTATTAATATAGACCATTCAGGTAATTTTTTTAACACGAGAAAAGAAGAGGAAAAGAATAAATATAATTCTTTAAGATATTCAGAAATATATGGGTTTGTTTTTTATTACAAAGATAAATAATGTGTGGAACAGGATTAGAATTATGCAACATCAATACTGAAAATTGATTTCACAATCAAAAAAGTTAATCACAATACAATATAAATAAGTAAAAAATCATAAGCATTTTCAAAGAAATGAGAACAAATATTTAAACACACATTTAGAAAAAATTTATTTATCTAGTACAAATGAGACACTTATAGTTCTTTACATCCAAAGAAATTGAAAATGAATTAATAAGAAAGATATTGAAACTTCACTGAATTTACAAATGCACTAACCCTGTTTCAATGAAACAATTGAAAGATTACATGTAAACACACATTAGACATTTCTTAATATTGAATATTTTTACTATGAACTGAAATTTTTATTGTAATGAGACACAGAGTTCAAAGAATCTTTGTTCTCAAATAATGTGTGTTATAAAAAAAATGTCCATATTTGATAAAATATATTTTATTTTTCACAAACCTTTTTGTCCAAGTAAAATAAATTTAAAAATAACAAACTCTTTTTGAGTTAAAAATGATAAATATATAAGTATAAATATAAATTCACATAGGTAATTTTCTTAAATTTTATTCTTAAATATACAGGTAATCAAAAATATTAAAAGTAATTGCAACATTTATGAGCAATACTAAATAAAGAAAATTTTTATAAAAAGGAAAGAATAAAAAAGAATGATTATAATTTTTAATGTATTATTTATGTTTTATTATACAGTCACTTTATCAGCATTATCGTTCATATTATATTAAACCAAAAGACAACCATTTTTATTTCCTTTTCAACCTTTACCATACTATTCCAGTAATTAATAAAAAAAATTTTCTATTTATAATAAAATTAAAAGATGATAATTCAAATCAGGATAACAATTTTTTTTAACATATTTAAAATGTTAAATTTAAAAATTTTTTTGAAATAAACAAAAGGGGTTCTTAATTTTATGAAAAGCTTTTCTAGATTTAAAATTTCTTTTTGAATTCATGATTCATAATAAAATTAGAAATTTCGATTTTTGTTCCTTTTTCATTTGCATTCATTACTTGTCAAAAATTATTTGTATTTACTGAACAAATGTACTGGCTAAATTTGCAACTGAAGCAGACAGTGCCTAGTTAATTATGATAAAATTTGAACAATCTGAAAACAGGCGAGCCAAAATGTCTTTTCATAGCAGAAAACTTGCAAATATTTTTCTGATAATTTTCTTCAAACACAAAGTGTCAAAGAAACAGAAAAGCCCTTTGAATGCTATATTTTATTTTAATAGAAGTAGAATATTTTAATTAGAAATTATTAAATACTTTTTTAAATGTCAACAAAACATAAACAAATTGTGGTCACAGCTTTATAATTTTTAAACAGTGATAAAAGCATGCGAAGCTTTGATTATCTAATTTAGTGTCATTCTTTTTAAAAATTGAAATAGACAGATCTTAAACTAAGATAACACAATAACATAGTAATAAAATCTTTTAAAATAAAACAAAATACATGAATGAGTGTGGTGATGCATGAAATTCTGCTGAAATTTATTCAATAGAATTTGCTTTCACAAATGACAAATAATAATTGAGGATCAAAAATTCAAATTAAGAGTGTACCAGAAGATATGTATTTGACATTAAATAACAATTTTTCTCACTGGTTGATATCACTAAAATACATTTTAAAGCAGAATAACTGTTATGTTTTTAAAATTTAATCCCACAAAGTGGCAAATTTCAAAGTTTTGTAGTGTATTTCTTATTAATTTTTAATATAAGTATGAAACTTAAAAATATAACAGTTTCACATTTTTAAATAAAAACTATTTTTATCAGTATTGTTTGATTGGTTTAGGACATCATATTTAGAAAAAATAAATTAATTCAATTGTTAGAAGTGATATCATGCTAAGTGTCAATACTTTATGTCAATATCTTTATAAAAAAAAAAAATAAAAAAAAAGAAAAGGAAAAAAAAAGAAGGGAGGAAAACAATAATAATAATTATTTGACTAATATAAAAACTGATAAATAATTATGAACTAATTAATATTTTCATAAAAAGTATCAAATGGTTAATTTTAGTAGTCTATACATAAGAGAGATTGCAAAATTACAATAAACTTTGATTAATTTTTTAAGCAAAATTATATTTATTTTCAGAATTAATTTTATGAATTAAGAAATATTTCTTGAAAAGTCCCAAGTTTAAAAATAAATAAAAGAATAAAAAAAATGACAACTTTCTCAATTAGAAATATAATTTTTAATGCATTTAAAATATAACTTACAGTTTTTGTAGTTTTAGGTGGTAGCTTATAGATTACTACTCCAATTGTTACCCAATCACCTTCAATATCCCCACCTCTGAAGAAATTCTTAATGAAAGACATTTTAATCATTCTACGTCCACTCATCTTTTGCTGCATTACATCATGCGGTACTAATGGATTTCTGAAAATTCATTTCAAAAATAATAATGATTCAAGTAAACAAATATAACCTATATTACAGAGAAAATTTTCAGTTTTTATCAAACAAATTATTTGATTTTTTCATTTTATCTTTCAAAAAATACGTTTGGACTGGACTAGTTTGATCACAAAGGTTATGATGTACTTTAAATATTCACAAAGCAAAATTAGGAACTGAAACACTTACAGAAATTTAGTTTTCATTCTTTAAAAATCAAAATGTTTGAAATGAAATTTAACATAATTATATAAAAACTCAAAATAATGCAATTAAAATAATCTATGCAATAAAAAATTATATGTAAATTCTGTAAAAGTTTTATAATATTGAAAAGATGCAGTTCATCAAAGTAACTTTTCAGCCTGGCAAGTTTTAATAATATTTGGTTGAGTTGTAAGCAATATAAATAAAAAGATATAAAAATAAATAACACATGCATAATTTATAGTTATAATGAATATAATTAGTTATATTATAAAAAACAATTAATCACTATTTAAATTGATGTTTAAAAATCAGATTTCCCAAAGAAAATCACTAAAATTTTCAATATTACAAAATTTTGAAGTATGAAAGGAAAAGCATTCCATAAATAAAATCATTAAAAACACACACAAACACAAAATCAAATATTCATATTTAAATGTGCACAATAATTTAAGATAAAAGAGGAGGCAAATTTGAAACAAGTAATAAATAATCTTATTTAACAATGCTAAAAAATTATTTGAAATGTAAATAAATTTGTGAAGTTGCATTTACCAGAATTTTTGTTTGTTAAGTTATGTTTAATTGTTAAATTTGTTTATTATATTAAATATGATTAATGTTTCATTACAGCCAAAGACTATTACATATGCTGGTATTTGTGTATGAGTATATTTATCTTCTTTTTCTGATCGACAAAACATTGCTCAACTTTTGATTTTAATAAGTTTACTTAAACTTAAAAAAGCACTTCTAATGACAGTAGTTAATCATTATATGGATCAGAAATAAATAAGCGCAATTAAATATTTTTTTAAAAATTTAAACAGTATATTATAAAATAAATATATTCTATTTATATAGAAAAATCAAAGAAAATTTTATTAATAAAAAATAATAATTATAAATGATTCTTTAATTTAAGCAAAGCATTATTAAGATAATTAGTGCTTTAACTTATAAACATAAAAGCCTGATAAGTTGACTTTATCTTAAATAAATTTTGAATTAAATATGAACGTTAGAAAATGATCTGATCAAAAATTTGTAATAATAAGAATTAAATTAAATTGTTCTCAGTAAATATCTATTTTTGAGCTGTTTTTATGGTATTAACACAAAGCTGATATAAAGTATTTCAAATGAAAAAAAAAATAATAATAAAGTTAAAATAAAATAAAAAAAATGCATAATAAAAATTGTAAAAAAAATTATTACCATTCAAAAATTTACCTTTAAATATTTTTAAGTTTTTTTTTTTTATTTTTATTTATTTATTTTTTTTTAAAAAAAAAAGTTTATATACATATACATATAAAGGAAAACAAAATACTAACATTATTTTGATACCAGAGAAGGCATCTGTATGTAAGTTATCCATTTTAATGTTATTTGTTCCACTTATTTTGCTTGAACTTTTCCCTAAAAATAAATCCTTTTAGAAAAATATAATGGCAAATTTTCATTTACAAAATGACAAAAACATTAAAATGAAAAACACTTAGGAAAGAAAATAATAAGATTGATACTTTACATTATTAAGGCTACTTAATAAATGTCTCATGAATTTTTATTTATTTGAAAGATAATAGATAAGTCATATACAAAAACTACCAGTATTTCACTAAAATTTAAGAAACTAGTTTAATTTATCAACTATTCTTCAATTTATGAGTTCAAATTCAAATAAATTGTAAATAATTATGGCATTTGCTAATTATGATAAAGGAGATTTTGTATTTCATGTAATATTTGACCTAATTTTGGAATTCATAAAATTTAAACACTAAGAGAAAAATATTAAATTTGTAAAATTTATATCAAAATAAAATAGAAAATTT
>JAPDSC010123254.1:0-22544 GCA_026290005.1 Latrodectus geometricus | reverse complement strand
AAAAGTTAAGAAATTTGGTATTACTTTAAATAAATTCAAATTAAATGGAAGTATCCAAGTGAAAAGTCTACAGTAATAGTTATGCTAACGCATTTTTCTTGGAGGAAAAATTTTTCTTATAAAAGGAAAACGTGTCATTTTCTTTCGATGTATACGTGACAAGTTGGTAAAGTTACAAGTTAAAGGAGCTAAAGCAATTTTCCTTTCTATCAACTCATGATGGATCACCGTAGTTAGGAGATCAGATTCGATACGATTAGAAAAAAAATGTTTCATCGATGAACAGGTATCGAATTCTAATTTATTTTGTTAGAATGAACAATAAAATCATTTGCTGTTTCAAATTTCAATTGAATTAAACATTTAGTAATATAAAACTTAACTGGAATTTAGATCTAAGTTATTTCAGACATTGAAAGCCTTATTTTTGGTTGTGAAAATTAATACGATGGAGCTGAATTATTTGATATATCAAAATGACGAATTTAATTTTAAATCAATGGATTTTGAGAAACATGATGCGATGTTACATAAGTTAGCAGTATTTAAGATAATATATCTTCTTTTGTTAAATCATGATAATAAATTCCTTAAAATATATCTAATATTATGAATTCATTTGTAGCCAATTAAAACAGAAAAATAAAAAATAAAATAATTAAAAAGTAAATGTATTCTTATTTAAATACATGTAAGAAATTTTATTAAAAATTAGTCTGTGTAATAAATAAAGTCTGTGTAATTTAAACAAAACATCGTAAACTTATATTTTTTTAAAATTTCTTTTTAATATAATATAATAAACTCGAAAATATATGATGCAATTATTTTATAGATTTTTTGAATAAATGTTATGAATTGATGCAAAAAATTGTCTAGATTGTCCTAGACTTAGGAAAAGGAATTTTTCATTAGCTAATTATTTAATTGATCTTTTTTAAACAAGAGTTTCTTGTATTTGTAGTTTTAGAATCTATTTGTATTGAAAAAAATATTAAAGGAGAAAAAAAATCCATTTTAACCCTTTTGTTTATTAAGTCTTCATTAATATACTGGATAGAGTTATATTAGAAAAATATAAATGTAATTTAATAAAAGAATAAATAAGCGAGCAATATATTATGATCTTTTATGAATTATTTAGAAATGCTATGAGAATCAGCATTTTATACACACGCGATATTTCTTCTAAAAATGAATTTGTATTTTTAATTTAGATAGGTGGCGCGACAAGAAGACATAATGAAAAACTGATACAGTTTAAATGAATTGTTTATTAAGTATAATTATATTTTAAAATGTTAAAATTATGCTATATAGTAATTTTATAAATGCAACTAAATCTTTTTCAATATAATTGGCATTAGACAATTTCAATAGATTTTTTTCTGATCTAAGTAAATATTAAAATTATTTTATGTACATGTTTTATAAAAAATTATGGTTGAGTTTTATATAATTCTAATATCATATTAGCAAATTATTGACTAATTTACGTGTTTTAAGATAGCCAATTAATTTGAGATATCTGTAATGTATCTTTTTTATCGATCTCTCTTTTCTATTTAATTGTTTTCTTACTAAAATTTATATTTTCAATAAAACTTAAGAATATAAACAACAGGATTATTTCTTCTATAAAGATACATAAAGTTTCCATTAAAGTAAAGACATGAATTATATTTATGACACTTGAAAATAAAAGCATATATATCAAGATATAATTTTTATTTATTTGAGTTAAAATAGCATTTCATTTCCCAAGACACACAAGAATACTTTTTCATTCACACAAGAATACATTTCCAAATTTTTAGCAAAAATACTTTTTTCTTGTAATTGATCATATAAGAAATCTGCACAAAAATATTTAATAGACCTGATAAACTTCCATGCAATTTTTGAATAGAAATATTTTAATAATTTATTTATAAAAGTAGATGAAATTTTGAAAATTAAATTGAAATTTTGGATATAATTTAAGAAAAATCCTTTTTTTTCAACTTTAAACAAGAATATTTTATTATTCCTTTATGAATGTAGAATAGTTTCTCTAATTTTCATTTGTTTCTTTGTTGAAAACTGATTAGTTTTAGTTCTAAGGAAAATCTAACCTGGTAAATGTTAAATTAAGTCAAATGATATGCCATTTACATATACAATTATAAGTATTAGTAGTTAAGTTTAATTTTAAAACTTTATATAAAAGAAACCTTGTCAAATTAAATCTGAATATAAGGGACAAAATGGAAATTTACGAAGAAAGTTTGAAAGTGACCATAATATCAAGTTGTTGCTTGGATCGTTGTTGAGTTGATGCGTGGAATCGAGATGGATCCTGAAGAGTTCGTCAATATGGCTGGTCAATCACAGATATGATCGGGAGAGAGTTTGGTGTCTGCAGTGCAGACAACTCCTGTAGCTTCGATGCTCCTCAGGAGATATATTGCTTCTTTTTGTCGTGTTGTTGTCTTATCTAGTAAAGTAGTGCAATAGGATCAAATTGATCTAAAAGTGTCCAAGACAACTCGGCTACATCAATAACTCCCGTTGAATAGAGGAGTTGATGCGTGGGATCGAGATGGATTCTGAAGAGCTTCGCCAATACGGCAGAAAAATCAAAGATAGGATCGAGAGAGAGTTCGGTATCTATTCATTGAGGACAACTCATGTAACTTCGATGGCCACCAGGAGATATTTTCATTCTCCTAAAGTGTTTAATCCGCAATCTGGTTAATATGTTATATTACTCGAAACACCATAATTTACTTTAATTTTCGTGATATAGTAGTATGTATAACTTATGATAAGGCTAAAAAAAGTCTTACTGCGATTACTAATTTTTTCCTAGATAAAAGTGCGAGAATTCCGGTTTAACAGTTCACAGCTAAGTTAATCTGTAGATTATTTCTAACGCTTCACTGTGTATTTTGTTTTGAACAAATGCACTTACACTTTCAATGCAATTATCAATAATGGGTGAAAATTTACTGTACGATCGCTGTTGGCAACTTTTAGAAAAAGTCGCCAAAAACCTCGCCAAATTCGCCACTCTGGACAAACGAGGTCTGAAAATAAACAGAATATTCTATTTTTCATTGGTTGGTTCCCATTTTATCAAAATACCCCATTTTTCATTGGTAGGAATCCCCTGTCTGTGATTGGTCAGAATTGGTTGGGTTGCCGGAAAATTTTATTTATCACTATCTTTGGAAACTCGAGCCAAGTGCGACCGTACAGTAAATCTGAGCCGAATAATGTCATGAAGAATATTAATAAAATGCCTAAAATTATATTTATGAAGCGAAAAATGGTTAAAGAGCATGAAATTAAAGAGAATTTCATTAGTGAAATTCAAATTAAAAACAGAAATCTGGAATTCAGTGTAGATCATAATTTTAATTTAATATATATCTTCTAAGAAAAGAAAGAGATTTACACTTTTCAAAGAAAAGATTTTTAGAAGGCTAAATTTTGATTAAAACCTTCTTTTCTTTTATATTTTCAATTGAGTAATTAACTGCATGATCAAAAATAAACCACTTCTCAGACGAAACTGATTAAAGTCTAGACACTTTTTAATTTCTTGGGAAAGAATATGAGCTTTATATTAGACAATTAATCATACCATAGTTGCTTTGTCAGTTTAAGCGCGGGAACTTCATTTTCGGTTTATTTAGCTCGTTAAATTAAATTAGTTTGTCCGCAAAATCTAGAAAAAAAAATATTCTGAAACAAATATTTTTAAATATGCCGTTATTTTAAAAAGTGTCTTAAGTAGGGTGTTAAATATAACGAGAACTTATTTTGAAATATTCAGAAATTTTGCTTTTGTGGGGAAAATCGATCTAAGCCCTTGAAATTCTTTACAAATTTAATTTAATCAAAATTTGTTAAAATTTGTATGGCTAAAATGTTTACTAAAAAGCAAAGTAAAATTGGTAAATTACTTTTTTTTATAATTTCTTCATTATAAAAGTCGTATATAACAGTTTTGTTTCAGTATGTACTGAGCTCTAAATTGTGCAATAAGAGGAAGGTTTAAATTGTATGCTACTCAGATTAATTTGATATCTATGTAGTATTTTTACTTAAATTAATTGAATATTTTTATGCGATTTTTTCCTTAATATTGAATAATCATAATAATGGTATTCTTTCGATAAGAAGCTACAAATTAATTTTCTAAACTCGTTGGCAACACAATTTTATAAAGGCATTTAAACATAAAAAGGATACCCTTTTTATTGAATTCATAAAATGTGTGTGCATTTACACAATAAATGCAGAAGAATTTTTATATTTCGAAATTTATTTCTGATTAGAATCAAGACTTATAAGAAAATTATTTCGGGTACTATACATGATTATAAAATACTTATATTTATATGTATATATATTAGGTTGGGGAAAAAGTAATCCATTATTTTTTCGGTAGGTGACATTTGTCGAAAGGTGACATTTGACACTAAAATACTCTCTTGCGGTTTTTTGTTTGATTAATTCAGTTATGAGTACAAGGTTTTAAAAATAGAAGACAACAAACAGAAAAATCGATTTATTTTAGTTTTTCTTTTATAATGGCGAAAATGCTAACCAAGTAGATAAATTGTGAAAGGTATTTATCGTCCTATATATGACTGTAACAGCCAGTTACGCACAATTTTGGTTCCGTCGATTCCGTTTGGGTATTTAGATGCTAAAGATGCACCTCACATGGATACAACATCGTCGAGAATGTCTATAAAATATCAAAAATTATCAAACTTGACAGCATGTCAACAGTCGTAGCTTCGCACAAGACCTAAAAATCTACATGAAAACTGTTTTAAACCTTTTTACAAAGCGAATCTGAAAGAAGTTACAATAAGTTCACGTAAAAATAATGGATTTCTTTTTCCCCAAACTAATATATGTATATGTATGTATATATATATACAAATATATATGTAAATATATAAATATATATATTGTAAATTGAATTATAAACTTGAATCAGGATGATATCAGCAAGGCATTTTACTCCGTTTGTTGCATTCTAATTTGGTTATAATATAATAGAAAAAAGCAAAATGAAATCATTATCATGAAAATTGGTGGATTTCTAGCGATATAATAATTTATATCTTTAATTTAGATTTAAATAAATAAATAAAACTTCAGATTTGCTTTCTTCTTAGAAAAGAACCATTAGTTACTGTAATTTATTTTGAAATTACTAAGGAAACTATAATAAATTAACACACAGAAAACAGTATTGGGAAACTTAATGAATAATTTTCTTTAAAATCTATATTATAATTAAATTTAAGGCAATGAAAAATAAAATATGCTGAGAATATCAAGTAATTGATAATAGACATCATGTAAAATTGATTAATCGTGTAATATAACATGGTAATTAATCACATGAAACTGATACTCATTATTTGATAAAAATGTAAGACTAATCATTGTTATATTAGACGCGAAGGGACAAGTGGACGATTTTATTTTTATAATTATTTAATTATGTCATGAATTAAAATTCGAGCAAGTAGAAATATTTAAAATAAATAATGAACTTGATCTAGTAAAAATTGCTTTCAGTGAAATTTTTAGAAACGGTATTTCTCCTTCAATGCTAAGAGAATAAGTGTAGATAATACATTTATAAGATCTGATATTTATTGTAGCTTACTTAGTGATTTAAGTTATTAAATAATAAGTAAATTAATTTTTTTTAGCAAAAATTTAAAAATATTGTTATTTGACGTCTGTGATCAGAAAAGTATCCATTGCTAAAAGTTTTTCAGAATATAGAGAGTATAAAAGGTATATCTGTTTTTCTATAAATTCATTTTTCTTCTAACCCAAAGATTCTAGAGATTCTAGACCAAAGTTTTTTAATCATTGAAATTTGTAACCTTACAAAATGAAGTCAGTTACTTAATTTCCATCTTTATTAAGATTCAGGAATGAAAAAGGAAAATAGTCTTCTTTTTTCCCATGTTGATCATTTAACTTCCAATTTAAAAATGAGATTGGTATTTATTCTCCTTGTGAGTTTCATTAAGTATGTACATTTGACTTTGTACTTTACACATTTCATTTCATATACGCAGAATTTAAGGGCTGTGGTGGCGTGGTTGGTTAAGGCGTCGTTTTCGTTACCAAAAGGTGGTGAGTTCGAATCCTTACTTAGCCGAAGATCCGTCGTGTTCACTAATGGTGACTGGGGCACGTATGTCAGTCGCGATGTCTTCCATGTTCCCATTACAAATTAATACATCTGGGGATGGTTGAAGCCGTGGTTTTAGTCTTCACTGGTTTTAATATCTGAATTGGAAGATTCCGATGGTACTGCCATCTATGAAAAAAAAGTCGTACTTCGAATGAGGGTTCTCTATTCAAAAATGGAAGACGCTCTCTCTCTGACTTCAATCGCCTAGTCTCGGACGGGGGAAAGGGGCTTGGCGTTGCCATGTGTCATCAGAAAGAACAGCATATGCAGAATTAATACATAAATTGTCTAAATGTAAAACATTTTTATCCCCAATTTAAGTGGAAAAAAATAATGTATGTTATACCCCTGTATTTAGTAGCATTAATTTGTATTTACAAGCAATATTAATATTGTTAGTACTTTAGCTGCTATTACAGCAATAGATTAAAGATGCATAACTTCATCTTAAAAATAAATGACTATATTAATTTACAAACATTATCTCTCAAAAGTATAATTTTAATGCATAAAATTTAGAATAAAAATTAATTTTTTTGTGCTAATATACAATCATTTATACTTATTAAATATTTTAAAATATGCAATTAACTCTTTGGTTTTGTTGTAAAAAATGTAATGGGAATTAGTTATTTTCAAAAGGAGTAAGTATTGAGATCCATAATTTTAAATGCTACTATTATTTTTGCTGTTTCACACATCATTCTATTTTATATAAAATGTTTATAGTTTTGTAATAAAGGCACCGTAATAATTTTACTATAAAACTGGTCATATACCAAAAGAAAATTAATGAGTAATGCAAAATTTATAAAAGCTTATTTAATAATTAGGAATCTTTGAATAATGGACAGATGACTAAAGTCAGATAATAAAAGTGAAGGGCTGAAAATCTTTTTGCACTTTATAAACAAGTATAGAAATTATTTCTCTCAGAATATCCCAAAAAGCAACTACCTTTTCCACGCATTTAATATATTTAATTTTAAGTCACACATTTAATAGAAATATTTATTAATTTTATCGAAGTTTACAGACACTTGTTTTTTTTATCGAATTTTTTTATTACTGCTAATTTTGTTCAAAAATGGAATACAAGTTAATCTACAATTAGATTGCATCCAATGATTTTCAATCTATTTATTTATATTATTTTTAGACTTCTTTTTTTTTAATTTTCATTTGCATGCATTCTATTTTGTATATCGTTACATAGTTTTTCGCTGATAAATTCACTGATAATATGCGATGTGATTTTTAAAAAGAAAAATACTTATCAAAATTCTACAATGGTTACGATGAGATTTTTTACCAACTACAAATAATGAAAATTCTTACCTGTGGATTTATTGACTTATAAAAAGGTAAATCGAAAATAAACCAGTTTGGAAGTAAAATGAAATATACTTTACATTGTCATATTCATTAAACTGAAATCATTAAATCTAATTAATTTTTGTTAAAATCTAAGCTCCCTTATCTTTTAAATTATTTTAAAGAAACAATTTATTTGTTTCAGGGTTTATAGCAAAGAATTTCTTAACATTTTAATGAAATAACTCAATGATTGATAGGTCGAAAAAGTTTATTTCTATTTTATCAAACAATAAAAATCTTATTCGAAGTTTTAAAATTAATTACAGATATTCTCTAAAAGAATCCGTATAAGCTGTAATTACAATACTTATAAGTAAGTTTGAAGTAATATTAGAATATTATTTGCTGGGGCAAGTACAACATGTTGGTAAAGTTTTCAGGATTTCTTCCCTTGTTATGCATGAATTTGGCTTTAGTAAACTTGATGTTAAATAGGTCTAAAATTGTTTAATAATAAAGCGTGTTGATGTTGTTATTAATGCCACTTGGCAAAGCCAATCTAGCCCGTCAGAGACTGGGCATATGAAGTCGGAAAGAGCATCTTCCGCTCTTTTGGATAAAGTGCCCTCCTTCGAAGATGGAAATATGACTTTGGTTCATAGATGGCAGCACCATATTGGTTTTGCAATTTAGAGATTGAAGCCAGAGAAGACTTAAGCCTGGCTTCAATCACCTCCAGAGATATTAATTTGGAGTGGGAACATGGAATACATTGCGACCCAAAAATGTATTCCATGTTACTATTCTTTATTACGTTCTTATTTTACTTTCTCCAGTTGCCATTAGTGAACACGACGGATTTTTGGATAAGCCGGGATTCGAACTCACCACCGTCTGGTAACGAGAACGACGCCCAAACCAACCAGGCCACCAAGGCCTCATTATAAAGTGTATTTTGCTGTAAAAATGATGCAAAATAAAAAATAGCATTAGAATTGAACAATTCAGTAAAATAACATATTTTTGTATTCAAAAAATTTATATCAATGTGAATTTTCAAATGATTGTAAAGTTTCTTTTCCTTTATACTAAATTATTCCAGTTGTTTTATCGTTAAGTGTACAATACATTTTTTTAAAGTTATCGTTGCTTTTATTAAGCAAAGCTAAACCATGTAGTATGATATCCTATCGGAGGGCCAAATCCTATAGTGCCCATAGCTATTTTCATAACAGAGAGTTTTAAAGTGCGAAGCATACGTTATGGCCTTATGGCCAGCCTAATACGAAACATACATTGTTTAGTTTTCAAGCATGCTTGGTACTCAGTTTTATTAACCCACAGAAGGGGTGAAAATCTGAGTCGATCTTGCCCA
Source organism: Latrodectus geometricus (assembly GCA_026290005.1). NCBI lineage: Eukaryota > Metazoa > Arthropoda > Arachnida > Araneae > Theridiidae > Latrodectus > Latrodectus geometricus. The sequence continues at coordinate 13,629 of JAPDSC010123254.1, read as the reverse complement.
GTCCAAGCATAGAACCTCAGACCTGTGTGTTAGGAGCACGAAACGTTACCTTTACGCCACCTGGCTTCATTTTTATTAACCTCCTTATTGTCTTAATTTTAATTATAGCTATAATTATAAAATAAATGGATTTCTTTTTAAGCTATTAAATTGAATATATGCTATTTTTTTGTTAATCTCAAAATATATAATCTATTTCTTCAAATACAATAAAATTGCAATTAAAGATTTAGTAATTCTGATACAATACTTACTGTTGTTTAAATAAAAATTAATTTAGGAAATAAACACGATTTGAAAATCAATTAAAATATAATTAAGAAGTGTAAATGATGAATAATTAAAGTAAACTTTCTAAACAAGTAAATATCGAAATTAAATTAAGTAAATAATTATAAGTTTGAGGTCACAAATTCTTTAGATGGATAATAATTACCCTTTCGTAAATAAATGTATACATAATTCATTCGCTTTGATTGTATTTCAAATTTGTGTGAATATCTTAAAATAATGACGCATTATGCATTCTAACTTTAAAAATCCTTAAAGCCCTTCCTTCCAAATTAATATAAATAAAGATTTTGAGTAATGTAATTAGTAATTTAAATTAAAAAAGGTGTTACGCTATAATATATATCAAAACATTATTTAATTCTTAAATTTTATATAATAATGTATTTAAATTTTATACTTAAATTTTGAATTATTTATTTGAATGGGAAAACATTGAAATCTCTGGTTACTATTCTGTGAGAAAAGCTAACAAATAGTTAAACATTTCGAAATATTCAGTATTTTTATTGTTAAATAAAAAATTTATAACAGGTCAGATTATTATACACTTTTATTAGTGAATGAGTTTAAGCAAAATATCGTAAAATTACCTTCATTTCACAAGCTTCTCCTTTAAAGTCATTAACTATTATTGCTTAAAAAGTTTTCATTTGCATTTAGATATTCGATAAAACATTAGATTTTCTGTATATTTTCTACTCTGTATTAAGTTATGAAATTTTTTTAATATTACACATATATTGTTAATTACTAAGGTAATTTAAAAAATGTGCATTGAAATTTATTAAAAGTTTATTTTGTGAACAACAACAAAATTTTTATTGGAAATAATAATAATGTATAAAAATTTTCTAACTATTGATAAATTATGAGATCACAAATTTTTTCTAATTTTAAAGTTAAAACTATTAGGTGTTGACATTAGATTTGATCTTTTTTTACAATTAATAATAGCTTATTACTGATTATTTGCTGAATAATGAAATGAAATTCATAGTGTTTTAACGAATGATGCAAAAATCAAAGTTTATATAGAAAAACTTATTAAATAATACTAAAATGGCAACATACATTTAAACAAGCATGCGCATACGGATACAATAACATTACTATGTTTGAATCTTTCAAGTCATTTACAAATAAAATATAAATATGAAAAGTAATTTATTTTTGTTAAGTTATTATATTTTAAAATATCTTCCTATCAAACACTATAAAGAAATTAATAAAATACTAAAAAAATGTCTATATATAAAATGATATTTTTTTATGATTGTGATGTAACTTTAAATGTAGTTTCTGTGAAGTAAAGATGAATTAAGGATCGACTGAAAATGCCAACTATGTTTGTCATATTGAGTTTATAAATGAATATTTAAAAATTATTCCTTTTGTGTTAATTTCCATATTGCAAACAAATCATTTTTCGCGCTCCTTTCGGACAGCTAATTAATTCAGATTTGTGTCACTCAGATACATAAAATTCACGCATGAAGCTATTGATGGCATGTTATTCTGCTGACTCGGGCATCTGTCGATGACAGATGGTTTTGTTGCGCGCTCTCATCAAGGTCCAGGAATTGTGCCAAATGTGCGAAAATTGCCTTTCAAAGATGGTAGCCACTGATATCCAGATGAATTACAACAGTAATGATTCTTCCTGACGGATTACACAGCACACGTGGCTGTTATGGATGGGATTATTTTCTGGGACTCAGGAAGGAACAACTTCCTTTCCTGATGGAAAAATGCAGCTCCATTTGTATCCTGTATTAATCGAGGGAACAGTGTCTGTCAGTGGGAAGTAGTTATTCCGAGATACGTATGTCGTTCTCGTCGTTGCGTATACCGTGGCGTGTTTATGATCGGATATGCGCATGATTTCTCATTTTTTTTAGTTCTTTTGATAATTTAAGCCTGTAAAAGACCGAATGTGTTAAATATTAAGTAAAATTAGAATAAATTTTATGGCATAAAAGAGCTGACAAGAAATATAAAAAGGCTTATAAAATTATTTACTTTCTCGATAAACTAACGAAGAACATGGCTCGAAATTGATGAATGAATGAGTTCATTTAAAATGGGTTTACTACATTATTCGCGAATAAGATAATCTTATATAAGTTATTAAAACAATATAGTTTTAACATATTTATTGATATAAATGATTAATATATCAGTGTTATGCAGCAATAAAAGATATAATTGTAATGAATGATTCTCTATTTCAATTTATAAATTATATATTTTTAATAATATTAAGTGCTACCTAAATAGATGTGTATAATATATTAAATAATTAAAGCAAAATATGTTAAATTACATAAGAATCATAAAGTACATTATGTTATAAGCGATCAAAAAAAAAAAAAAAAAAAAAACCTTTTTAAGTTTTAATTTATTAATCTAATAATAATAACAACAATATATATATATATATATATATATATAATTCAATTTAATAATCTTAAAGAAGACTTCATTAACCACCCATCATGTCTTGTGGTCAGTGAGCTTGACTGCGGATAAGGAGGTCCTGGTTTCGAATCCCGGCTCACGCATGGATGTACTTTCTCTTTCTCCTCTCTTTGTCCTTTCCTTGTATAAATGGTTGCCTACCCTATAAAAGGGTACTTATGGCATGTGTGTACTGAGGATGTCGGACTTCCCACCAAATTATGGTTCTGTTGGAAAAGTGGCGCAGAGCACTCCGTGCTGCCAGCTTAGCTTGTCGGCTGCCAGCTTAGCTGGCAGCCGACAAAAAATAAATAAAAGGTTTTATTATGAATTATTACTCATGAAACCAATAAGAAAATTAGTACGCTGCCATGTAAATTAAAATTTCCATCTTTGTGTTCTTTTTATATTAAGCTTTTTTGTATTTAACGTTATAAAATATTTTCTGTTTCAAAGAGTTTTGTTTTATTGTTACATTTATTAAAATTAATTACAAACTACATAAAAAAATCATGAACCTCATTGGAAATAAACTCATTTCTTATTTTTAATTTTTTCTCAAATTTTTGAGAATTTGTTTCAAATTCTATTAAAGAAAGAAAACTATGCTTTAAATTATAAAGAAAAATGTATATTATAAAGGAACGACAAAATATTCTATAGATGCAGCAAGTTTTTGGAATTTAATGACATCTGAATTTAAATTACCTCCCATCATGAAAATCTCTTAAATTTGCTGAAAATTACTCTCTGTGAACTACTGCAAATGTTTTCGACTTTTATATTAATGGATACATCACTTAAATGAAAGCATGGATTCGAATTTGGCTGATGAGAAATTTCGTAATAATAACTCGAATAGAACAATAAATATGGAGGAATTTTCTGTGATGAAAAGGCCCCAATATATCTACTTTGTACACACGCAAAAAATAGGAATAAGTTTACCTTAAGGTGACTTTCGTATCTATCAAGTTGTTTCTTAAATAGATGATGGATGGCTATAGTTTGAATATCAGATCTAATGATAGTAGCATGGGAGAAAAAATATTTCATTAATGAAAGGTTAAGATTTTGTGATCTGTTCTTTGTATATTAAAGAAAAGATTATATAATCTTAATTTTTAATTTGTGGGAATTACTGGTTATTAATTAATCAAACTCTTATTATTTGCACGTATATTTAATACATCCCCTTCACTTTCTCTTTCTTTATCTCTCTCATCCATGTTATTTACATAAATAAAATCGTAATTCTGTCTACCTATCAAAATGTTTTTGCATTTGTATTGAAATTGTGTGCAAGAAATGGAAAGAAAGATTTAAGGATATTGATATAAGGCTAATTAAAACTCATGCTAAGTTTCATTTTGATATTTTAAGAACAGTGTTTATAATTAACTTCAACCGTAATCAATGCTGATCCAAACTATCCGTAAAATTGCTTTTTCTTGATGATGATCAATTCTCAGGAACTTTACTCGCTTCAAGAACTCGAATCCCCTTTAAAATCGTTGCATATGTGCAACTGCTGGGGAGAAGAAAGGATTTGTACGGCATTGGAACACACCTTTTTTTTTCCTACGTTCTCACATAATTTTCTTATAACAATTCCTAATTTTGATTTTTGAAAAAATAATATTTTTGCCCACTGTAGCGAGTGCACTTTTTTCGGTTTTCACCATAAATCACCGATCAGAAACGAATTAGAACACAGATGAATCGAATTTCAAAAATTTCAATGTGTAATAACTTCGTAGCTAAAGGGAATTCTAAAATATTTTGCAACTCATTCGATTTTTTTTTTACCTTCTGTATACAGGGGATCACATTCCAAGGAGCAAAATATTTAAATAGTAAACATTATTAAAAATTAATAGACATTGTTATTTCCCTCAGAAAGCTTCTAATGGAAAATATGGGTGTATAACAAACATGTTATTACAATATTCTTAGTAACTAAAATTTTTAGCAACTATAACAATATTTTTTAGTAAACAAAGTAAAAGAATTTCAAAATTTACAAAAATTATGTAAAATCATACATTAAAAGACAAGTATAATTTAGCGCATTTCTTACTTACAATATGAATTCATTGATTTTATATATAAGAAATTTAAAATTGACTCTAAATTTACATAATTGAAAATTGATTATTCTATTATGTGAATCATGTTTATTAAAAATATTTTGAAAATGTAAGAGATTTCTCTTTTTAGCTACTTCTTTTGAATTTTATATGAAGTCTAAAATTCGATATAACTAGACAAACATGAAATTTAAATTTATCCATTATTTTGAAAGAAGTAAAAGAAATTAATAAAGAAAGGTTTGAAAACATGGAAATATGCGTATTAAAAAAGGATTTGAGGAGAAACATGGTTGTTAAAAAATTAAAATTCCATTCACATTTCAAGCAACCTTGAAAAATTTTACATATCAATGAAACAGAATTAATGGAAAGACTCATACGATTATTATATTTTTAAATTAATTTAAAGCATAATTAAAAATAATTTTTTTAATATTTTGTAAAAGAATATTATTGTTTTTTAAATTATAAGAACATTTTTAAAGTAGAAGATGAAATCATATGCCGCAGTAGTCTGGTTGTTTAAAGTTTTCGTACTCCTCATCGAAAAGTAGTGAGTTCGAATCGAATCGTGAATCCATCGTATTGCATAATGGTGGTTGAGGCATGTTAAATATGTTGTGGGCGACATGTCCTCCACGTGAAATGATATCTTTGGGAGTGGCAGGCCAAGTCTGGGTTTCTACTTAGTCACTGTTTCTAAATTATGAAGACCCCCTTTCTCACCTACGTTAGCATACACTCTGGGTGACACACTCTATTAGGTGTCGTCATTTCCGTCCCTTGCTGTTTGAAAAGTAGAAATCATAGTTATGGTCAACATATTTTTCTTGAAGGTAATCAATCTTTAAAAATAAACGTTTTGAAAATAAATGTTTTAAAAGAGTTTTTCATGGCTTGATTTATATGTAAGAAATTTATTATTTTAATATAAATAAATTACCTTAAATATTATTTTAAAAATAAAATTTAAATTAAATAATTTATTTGAAATTGAAATCAGTATATATATATATATAATTTTTATAAAAATTTATATCAAACTAAATCTTTGTATGTTTTTCTGAATTTCTTAAATTGCTTCTAACTTTATAAAATAGATGGCGTTAAATGTCCATGCTGAATGAAACTCTTTTCTCATGCATTCTTGAATTATTAAGATATTATTTCCCAGTCTTATTATTTTTTTTTTAAAGAAGTTAAACTTGATATAGTTTTTAACTCAAATAAATTTTTTATGTCAATTACGGTGACTATTTTTTTCTTTTTCTTTTAAATATCATATGATAAACTAAAAAACTTTTATTTAAAAATATTTTTATATCACTATGAAAATTGTATATTTTTAAGAATCTTTATAAAATGAACATGAATTTTTGACAAAGATAATTTGAATGAGATACATAATTTTCTATATTATCAAAATATATAATCAATGAAATTAGAACAATCAATTTATGAATTTTGACATGAGGAAAGTTAATTTAATTTGATTAAAAAGAGTATTCATATATTTTCTTTAATAATTTATATTCCTTATAAATTCTGGATTTTTTAACAATGTAATAATGATTTTTAGGTAAAGAATGGAATTTAATCCAATTTATTGAAATAGTTTTATAATTCGTTTTATTTTATCATTTTCAAATTTTTATTATAAATAATCCACTTTATAAGCACTTATATTATATAAATTTTACACCTGATTAAAAATTTATAATTTATATTGCACAACTGTTTTCAATAAATGTTTTGTTATAATATAATAAAACATTTCTTTTTAACTCCTGCATTATTATGGCTGTGAAAAATGTATTTTGGTTATTCTGAATTATAATAAAATAAATAAAATTTACATCGAACAAAAGCTGTCAAGAAGAAATTTGTCAATTGTTGCTATTCCAATAATTTTATTATAAAATGTACATTCCCATGAAAACATTTTAATTTTTGTAAAGACTAAAACCTTTAATATAAACATTTTGTAAAGTTTGAAACAAATAATTCTAAAAACAATGTGAAAAGTAAATATTTCATTAATTTTAATTGAAATACTTTTGTTTTATTAATAAAATCTCTTGTTAAATTTTTTTTACATTTATTCAATTAAACAATGTATGTAAAGGTTTATATAGAAATAATGATGATGAAATATGAAGAGATTAAAAATTAAAGATTTGTTCACTTCTCAAATATTTCTCTATCAATCTTCAATTATCTCTCATAATTATCTTTTTAAAAAATATATATTTTTATTTTAAATAATCTTTTGTGTGGTATAAACTTGGAAATACTTTATAAATATTTTTAAGAAAGATAGTAAAATGCCTTTCTTAAGAATATTTTAGTTATTTGGTAGTACATTTTCTCCAAATTGTTTTCTAAGATTTCTAAGATTTATCCCTATTGGATGAATAGTGAAATCTTTGAAATGATGATTTGCATTTGAATTCATTGATAAAGAGAGGTTGTTTTGAAAATCTTTTTGAGTAAAGAATTTAAACATTCATGAATAGCCACTAGACTACTATTTATAAAATCTGCACTCTTATATCGTACTTGTTATCAAGTATTGCACTAGACTTTAAGTATGGTACTTGTTATTTTTAATAACACGATGAAGTAGAATACGTGTGATTTATACTTGTGTTTTATGAACTTAAAGTAGACTACTTTAATGACTGATAGAAATACAAGAACGCACATTTATAAACTGGAAAAATTCAGAAGTATTTTCTAATTTGTTTTAAATTATCTGAAATTCAGTGAAAATACTTCAAATAAATATTAATATTTACACTGACATTTGTAGAAAATATCATCTTTGAAAATTTATTTACTTTGAAAAAATATAAAATTAGATTACATACTATTTTTAATGCAAGCTAAATATTTTTTTTCTTTCTTCAATTCTTCTCATTATTTTTTTTTCGTTTCATTATCATTTTTTAAAGCCTTGATAAAGTGTAAAAAATAAATTAAGCAATAAATGATTACTTTAATAGCACATAAATGTGCTTTTCATTTTTTTTGTAATTAATATCGTTTGTATATGTTCTTGTTATCTATATTTGCTAAATTATCAATAAAAAATAAATAATTGTATATTTATCTCTTATTGATAATTGTATATTGTATCTAAATAATTGTATATTTCTTCCAATATTTTTCTAATACTCTTTCTGTTGTGCACATATATGCTGCTCAACAATTACACACTTTATAAAATCATGAAATAAATAGTATTTCATAATTGTTTCACTTTTTTTTTGGACTTTGACGTTTTTCAGAATATATGTGAAATCATGTAATTGTGCTTAAGGTAATAAAAATAATGCTTACATAATCGAATTAAAAGTTTTATTTATATTGTTCATACATTTAAAGCCTTCTTCTGTATTAAAATAAAAATAAAAATTTAAAAACATTTCAATAAATTATATTTTTCTACTCATTAATAAATGCAGTTATTTACATTTATGCTTAATTTATTCTCAAAATGAAATTGAATTCAATTAATGATTCTCAATAAATTGAGAAAATTAAAAAATATGTTACTCATTAGTAATGATAGTAATAGAAGAAATTTATGTTTAGTTTTATAATAGAAGAAATGTAATAATAGAATATGTTATAATGGAAGAAATGTGTATATTATAATAGAAGAAATGTAAGTTTACTTATTTATTGATATTTTTTAATTTTAAATTAATTTTAGGGAACGCAATTCAAAAAGAGAATTTAAATTTTGTATAACACTCAGTAACCATTTTTTAAATTTTAGAACTCTCTTAAATTATTGGGGGTAGAAATTTTAAACATCAATGAAAATTTGGACCTATAAAAATGAAATAATTTCAGTTACTTTTACCTAAAAAAATTTACAAAAATAATCTCATTTCCAAATCATTGAATATTGTACTGAAAAGCATAATTAAGTAATTTATGCGATAGGTGTATCATTTTGAAGTAAATTTTTTTAAATAAAAATCATACATCTTTAATAAAAAAATGTTGAAAATGAAGCAACAAAGGAATTCTGTCCAACGGCAATAATTTATCAGGTAAATTACATTATCATTTAATTTAGCTGATAAATTATTTTATTTATGTAAAATAGCGCCCTCTATTAAATAAATGGAATAAATCAAAGCTTAATCAATATAATTTGTACTAATAAATTTAAACTTTAGTGTTAAAATTAAAGTTCTATTACAGAGAATAAAAATTTTTAACATTTCTCTAGATGTTAAGCCAAAAGGCAATATATATTTTTTATTTATTATATTTGTAAATAGCAACATTTTTAGTAATTGTATTTCTGTTTCTGGAAACTATAAGAAATAATAAATGATACTTAATTCTTAATTTTGATGGAGCTCATTATATTTTCCTAACTATTTTATTTATTATTTATATATTTTTTAATTAGAATAAGCAGCTTTTGGAATAAAATATATTTGATATCTTTAAAAAAAATAGCATTTTCTTTCTCAACTTTCTGAAAGAATGTTGTTTCTTCCTGAACGTGAAAGTTGATCTTAATGATCAAGGGAGAGAAATTATCTTTTTGGCCAAATAAATTATTAAATTAAATGTAGCTCAAAGTTTCTTTCTCTAATGAAACGTGCCATTTAGAAATAGAAACCTCTTGATTTATTTTAAGTAAATATTGGTATATACGATTATAAATAAAAAATTACATTATTTAATTTTGAAATGGCAGAAATCAAGTTTAGTTGATTTACCATTCGATGGTTACATTTTCACACAAGGGATAGTTATTAAAAGATTTACATCGCGAAGTGAATTCTGGTCTAATAGAAACAAGAACACCCAACGTCAGAATCAAACATATGAACTTTTGATCTGAAACCAAAGCAGTAACCTTTTAGCTGTCAGCTCGGTATACATTTGAAAAAAAAAATTGTTAGAAGTAAAAATTGATATATGTATTGTATCCTTGATATTTTCCAGTGATCAAACTTTATGATAAGAAGGACAATTTATTGTTAAAAAATACATAAATGAAATTGAGGCTTCATGATTTTATTATAATACATGTGACAAAATTATATACAGTAGCTATGTTTAAATTTGGTGTGAGGCAACTTTGAATATAACGATAAAAATAGGTCCTGAAAGATACTCACATTAATATCACATTATATTAGGAAACACCCATATTGCCTATTAATTTGAATTTGACCCCCAAAAAAATCAGGACATATATTATTATTTTTTGTGCATGTTAGTGTTTATATTTAAAGTACATTCAGCTAGATTTAAATACAGTATAAGGGGGCTGGTATTAATTTTAAACCAAATTAAACATTTTTAATGAATAAATAATTATAAAGTGTAATTTTTTTATTTAATACCATGTGTTTATAATATTAAAAGAGAGAACACATGCAAAAATTATAGTAATTTCATTTTTAAAGTTAAACTGTGTTTTATAAGGGATTTTACCATTTTTTTATCAATATTTAGAAAATACTGATAAAATATTTCAAGCAAATAATAAAAATTTTATAAATTAATTAAATATAAATAATTTTATAAATTAAATAAAACAAATACGCAACTGAAAAAATGGATTTGGATTACAGAAATTTTTATTAAATTTTTAAACGAATAATATAGTTTATCTTAAAAGCAGCCAAAAGTGTCAAATACAGTATTTTAATTTCCATTCAAATATTTTTGAAAAGTTCTAATTAAAAAATAAACGAGAAAAAGTTGAGCTCTACAAAAGAAAAAGATCTTACGTCAGACAAAAATTAATTATAAATTTAATATTCCAAAAATTGAAGCAATTTTCAAAATGTCTGAGTATTTTATTAGAAAATTCTAAAGAAAGATTTACGTGAATAGAACTATCTCATCAGAGAATTTTCTAAAAAAAGTCTTCACTCTTGGACGGTTTACTTCACAAATGAATATATATTATTTAAAATAAATGTATAAAAAAATCCATTGGATAACAATAAAGCTCTAAATTTATTTTACACAACATTAATTAGCACACACAGACGTCACATTACCATTTTCATTAAACAGCTTTTTCAAAATTCACGAGAAATATGATCCAGTATACTATTATGATTCAAATATAGAATAAAATCTTGTAGATTTCAGGAAAAATGATTTTATTATGAGATGGCTTAGAATATTTAATAATATGTTAAAAAAGTAAGTTTTTAACATATTACTTTTCTATTATTTATTTATAGCTGTTCTTTATTTAATTTTGAAAACTAACAAAAAAGTACTACTTATACTACTTAAATACTTTAAGCAATCGTTCAACACACGTATCTTTTTTAATGAAAAGCAAATTGTAGAATATATATATATATATATATATATACATAATACTTAATTAATAATATATATATTTTATTTCTAATGGCTGGCTCCCTTAAGCAAGTAAGTACATTAGCCCATTAGCCACAACAAGGCCGGAAAATGCTACTCATTTTATCTTTACCCGGTTGGCACCTGCGAACCAAGTCACGGAGGAACGAGTAGCATCGCCCACGCACGCTACACCACCACAAACCCGTTTATAGGGCGGGCCACATTCATCCATCATCTGAGGAAAGGACAAGAAACAGAGAGAGAGAAAGTACATCCATGCCCGAGCCGGGATTCGAACACAGGTCTTCCCCACCCGTAGTCAGTTACGCTAACCACTAGACTTGGCCAGCATAATATATATATATATATATATATATATATATTAAAAAGGATTTTTCTAAGAAATTAAAAATTAACTTTTTATTTTATTATGAACTCAATTTTGCTCAGAATATTAGGCGCAGAGTCAGAATTAATATTCTGACACTGTGCCTAATATTCTGAGCAATATGTGTGATTATATAACGTGTGAATAGCGCTTTGCTCATTTATATTTGGAAGTTATTTGTTTACTTAATATTTTAAAGAACGTCAATACGTGAAATGAAATAAAAATCCTTATTTATTTTATTTATTCTATGATACTTTGAATATAAAAATGTCACAAAGAAAACCTATGTTTAAAATGTGAGGCTTCTCATTCTAACTAAAAATTATTAATTGATAATGCTTATAGCATAAGATATTAAATTTAAGAATTCAATATTTTTTATTGATCTGATAATGTAATTTATATTGATTAGTATATTTGATTGGTTTTAATAATTATATATCTATTTTACATATCAACAAATATCTATAAAACTGAGATGGAAATCATACCAAAAGATGTAGAAATGAAAACCTAAGCATTAACCATTTAGACAACGATTTGTTAAGACTTTTGCTGAATTACATACAGTATTATTTTATAAATAATTCAGCGAATGTCTTGAAAAATCATTATTTGAATCGTTAATGCTTTGGGCTTCAGTTCACTAAATATCTGACTATGGTTTCCCTACCTCAGTTGTACATATTTGTAGTAGTTCGAAATCTACTTACAACTGTAGATCTCGGTTGAATTATTTTCGTGGCTAAGTCGTGATCATAAGGCAATGTCAAATAATAAATCAAATGAACCTGTAAGATCAAATAAACCTACTTGTAAAATTATTATCACTAAACAATTATCAAGTTTTAATTATTGTCATAATATTTGTGAATAATTACAGCTACCATTATTCAAATGAAAGTACTGAAAATTGAAAACATTAGACTTCCAATTGTTAAATCTAACTTTCTAGAAAATACTGATTTATTTATTTAGTATCAGATTTAGATTAATTTATTTAATAGTAGTCCATTTCAGTTTCTAGGTATGGTTTTTATCTTAAGCTTAGATATTTGTAGGTGTTCAAAATCCACTCATTATAGATACATGTCGAATTAATTTCCATGTTAAAAACGTGATTATTAAGCAATATCAAATAATAGATCAAATAAACCAATAAGATTAAATAAGTCTACTTGTAAAATTATTATCACAAACCAATTATCAAGATGTCTCATTAATTATTATTTTACTTGTGAGTAATTACAGTTAAAATTATTCAAATAAAAGTACTGACAATTAAAAAATTTAGTCTTCTAATTGTGATTTCTAAACTTCTAGTAAATACTGATTCATTTATTTAGTATTTATTATATTGAAAGAATAAATAAAAAATATTTTCTCCTCTCCATCGATAAAGTACACAATAAATTGCAAACAAGTTTCATCCACGTTTTTTTTTTTAAACTGAATTTAAATTTAGAACAAATTTTCTAGCTTTCCTGCAATAATAAACATTAATAATTATAAACAAAATGGAAGTATTTAAAAAAAAACGCAACTTTAGTCATTATTCAGCATCTGGTGAACCTTTTTTAAAAATTGGGTAAATGATAAGATTTTGATTATGCTTCTGATATTTATCTTGGTTAGTGATGCATGTTTGCTAACCATTCTTTGAAGTAACAAAATGCAGATGGTAAACAAATTTTTATCCGCAATTTTCTAAATTATTTTCTCTTTAAGCGAAACAATTTGTAAAATTTGCCGCTCCCTAACCAAACTAATCATATTAAAGAGGAATAATCGACGAAAAAGGAAACATTATTAATGATTCGACTCCAGGTAATTGTGTATGCGTACAAAATATTTATACAAATATTTTCTGTCTTTTTATGCAACTCTTCATAAATTAATTTGAAGGGCCTGATGATCAATTAGTTAATTAGTTTATTAATAAATTATTAGGAAATGAGTTTTAAGCTGAAGTTGATGGTTTAATTTTTTTATAATTTGGTTCATTAGTTTTCCTTGTCGAACCTTTTAGAT